>ML343364.1:0-15158 GCA_005239505.1 Nicotiana paniculata
CGACAACTCTTTCATCCTTCCCGGGTAAAGAGGGGCAGTTGTTGATACCCAATTTTTTCCTCAAAGTATTTTTTGAACTTGCATATATACCTTAAAAATCACTCTTTACAGTAACTGGTATTTTTCCATAATTTTTTTCGTATTTTTATCTAATTATTTTCCTGTTTATTTAATACTTTATATTCTATAGTTATTCATAAATGATGTTATAAATAATTTCAAATCATTTTCTTGCCCAATATGTTATTCATATCCTATTTAATTCCCTTAGGACTTAATCATTTCACAAATTAGCCAATATTGGCATTATTTAGCTAATTTCAGCAATTTTTGCAATAATAGCACAAATGTATATTTATACCATTTTAAAATTAATAAACGATCATTTATATTTTTATATATTAGTTAATCGCCTTAATTTCATTTATTTGGTCTTGATTCCATTTTTTACACAATTACTAGCCATTTTATTAATTAATTATTTTGTTTAGTTGGGTATTTAACATTTAGCCCTATTTATTTAAATTATAGCCAAATCTAAAAAACCAATACCCAACCCACCTGTAAACCATAAATGACCCAGCCCAAACCAACCCTATACCCGGCCCAGTTTCGAACACATCTGAGACGTTGATCAAATAAGATCAACGGCCTAGACCCCCTTTTCCATAATTAATTCCCACCTAACCCCCCTTCCCCGTCTCATTTTCAAGACTCCTCACTCTCTCTATTCGTCTATTCGTCTCTCTCTATCTTTCTGCTAATCTCTATAAGCCTTCTTGGCTTCTCCCCTCCGATGAGGTCTGTTCATCTTCTCCGACTTGTTTCCTCACCGGAATCTATGGCTCTCTACTGTCTCCTGGTCATCTACCCGCCTCTCAACCTCTCAGTGGCATCCTAGGTTCTTCAGATGAACCTGGAGCGGTTCACTCACCTCCTATGGGTCTCTTGTCGTGTTCCGACCACCCCCCCTCCGGCCGTTTGAGTAAGTTTGCAGTACCCCTAGCCTGAATCGAGGCCACTCACGAGGTTTGTCCTCTTTTATGGGGTTCCACGAAACCCTAGTTCTCTATATTTTGGGTTTTCTTTAAGATCCGTCTTATATTTACCATTCTATGAAGTTTCTTCTTGTTTTTCTACGAAAAAATTGGTTTTAAACGATTTCGAAAACTAGGGTTTCTATACCCTGTTCTCAAAGCAGTTTCCTTTTGATTTTTTGATATCCATGCTATGTTTAAGTTATTATCTCTTGATTTTATGTTATTTTTAACTGTTCTTGGTGAAACCCTATGTATTCTGGGTTGTTCATTGTTATTTTTCTGTGTGCATCCATGTATTCTCTATGACTCCTATTTAATCTACTACTATGACCTCTTCCTGTTAATTTCTCTGAGTACCTCTTTGTGTTGATAAGTGTTTGTTGTTTGAACTCTTGAAAATCCCGACATTTACCCAACTGGCTCTTTGCTGTTTGATTTATATTGATTCTCTTGTGTAAAATCCCGTGCTTGTGATGTTTTCCTTAAATACATGGCCCTGTATATTCTGCCTATAAGCCTGCACCAGTTTTTGAATTATTTCTATACTTGGGTGATGCTTTCCTTAATTACTTGGGATTTCCGGTGATTGAATCTGAGATTCTCTTGACTGATTTCAAACTGATGCCATATTTTACTTTACACACGGGTAGTTCAGTTTTCCTTAATTACCCCCTATGTACTTGGTTTCATTTGTACACTATGTGAATGTTTCTGCCTAATAAGACTTATGAGACTGATTTTCTTTCCTTATTCTTCCTTGACTATAACGTTTGAAACTAGACTCCTTAATTAAAGGAGTTCAGTTGCCTTAATTGATTTATTTCCATGATTTGTGCACTACTTACCCATGTACTACTCATTTTTTTTCAAACTATATAAAGAGTTGTCTTTCCTCTTTACAAACATAGTGAAATTCACACACAGACTGGTATTAAGAGCACTGACACACACAGACATTGCTCTGTAATTTTTTGTGTTTTCATACACTTCTTGCTCTCTGCATCTATTTCTGACTACTCAGTCGGCTGAAAGCCAAGACTGATTAACCTCTATTGCTCTTGTGCTCCTGCATACTACTGTTCTACTATTCCCCTCTCATTATGCATATTATTGTTCTACTGCTGCTCTCTTTGTCTTGTATACTGTTGTTTGATGCTCTATCTCTTTGCACTTTGCTTTTCTATACCCTTGACTGGTATGTTCCTAATTTAAGTTTACAGTGTCCCAAGATAATATGTTCCAATTCATGTTACTATACTTGTTGTTCCTTTTGTGCTTTATTTTATGGTTCTATTGCCTACCATGTAACTAGCCTGCTTCTATGATTTCCCCCCTTCCCTTTTAGTATAAGATGTCTCATGCTTTACCTTGTATGATTTACTATAACCCTGTTCGACTCCCATGGAGTCAGCATGCTTGTTTTATCTATGTGATTATCCTTTTTATGTCTCAAATGACTGTTGTTCTTATATGTTCTCTTCCTCTACTTAGCTTCCAATACTGCAGACTTGTGTCTCCCCCACATGATGCCTAAATGTTGTATGATTCTGACTCTATACCTAATACATGACTCTTCTTGATATGTGATGTTTTATGATAACTATGTGAATATGTGACCCTATTCTGCTGCTAATATGTTGATTAACTGTCCCCAACTCCCCCTATCCTTGTTTGTGTTTGCTCTTTCTTGAGTTCTCCTTCTGCTGTATTATGGTTGCATTGTTCTCTTTTTTTTTGCACAGGGTTTTACAAAGCTCTTCATTATTCTCTAAAGTTGTTTTCAAACTACTTTTCAAACTCAAACACTCTTTTTAAACATTAAGCATTTCCCACTACTCTTAGACTCTAGGTTCAGCCCCCTTCGTGTGAGCACTGCCTTGGGGACCTTTGAGTACCTATTGAACTCTGACACACAAGGCTGGCACTCCACACTGCACTTACTCATCCTTGGCTAGGGTACCTGGGTGTGAGCACTTTCCAGGATCTTTTGAGGTCCTTAGAGACTATCACACACTTGGGTTGAAAGGTCATGGCGTATGGTAAATGGATATGGTACTTTGGGCCTACTGTCAGGCTCTCTATAGTATAGCTTCTTGATTTGCCTTTATTCAGTTGTGTAATTCATTATTCCTGGCCTGTAATAATCTGTAAACGAATATTTGGGGCTGGATAGTGAAAGGGTGGGGATTATGCATGCTTAGATAGTTATAGGTAGAAATCATGACTATAGGATTTATTTACCTATGTGTGCAATAGTATCATGTTTAGGATATACATACCATGCATTAGAAGCCATGTTTAAGTTCTTTATTTCAGCATTCTATTATAGTCATGTCATTTTATAAGCCCTGCTCACAGTTCATCACTATAACAAAGTAATAAATTGATGCATTCTCATAAGTACTACATTAGAAACCATGTTTTAGGTATCCCTGTGTGCATTAGATATCATGTTCTCTAAGACTTTGCGTTCAGCATATTTGTTTCAAGTTATATTCTGTCGAGCACCTAGTCAGTATGTATTAAATCTAGGAACCTCGCTAAAATCGTGTTAAATAGTTTAAACATTTTTCTGCAAATGTATTATCCTTTATGTGTTTAACATCAGAGTTAAATATGTATTTCACTCTTTAAAATGAATAATCAGTATTACGAACGCCTAGACAAACTTTAGGCCTAATATTCATTAAAACCAAAATTGGTCGTTCTATGTCTGGCTTGTGTTAAAAGTGATCTTTAGAATTAATCAATCCTTAGAACTTTGTTGTTTGTCATTTTTTTCACTCCTGCTTTGCCTAGCAACTAATGGATTTTCCAAACGATTATTCCTTCTACAAAATTATTTTGTTCGAATCCTTGCTCTTTTTTTAGAACTACTGGTTTTCTGAAATAGCTTACTCATTCTCCTTTTCACTAAAGTTTTCTTTCTTAAACTACTGACTACTCTACTTCAAACTGCTTAATCTTTTAAAGTCACTTCCCTTTTGGATCACTCTATTATTTTAAGATCATGCTTTACTGATTTCTCTGAAGCTTCCTATTTACTTTTTACTGGGGACTTCACTAAACTGTTGTGCAATTTTTTTTAATTCCTTCTCCAGTCTTTAAATCACTCGAATTTTAAAAATCAATCATTCTCTTCTCAAAACTATTCTGTCCTTTTAAACTCCATGCTTTATTACTGAGTTTCAAGAAACCCCCAAAACTTCTGAAACCTACTGTTTTCCAAACTCGGAATCCCTATTTTAAATCCTGATTTTGAGATCTTCTTTGTGTTTGAGCGTGCTATTTACATGCCTTACTTGCGGAGGGGTACTTGAGCCATATGTTTGTTATGTGTATCCCATATGTGTAAGTCTTAACTGTTTTCTACTTGTCGCTAAGAATTTTATCCTTTAAACCTAGGGGTTAAACCTAGTACTCACCTTGTAGGATTTAGTAGTCCTACACACCCCCCAGGACTTATAGGATAGGACGGGTAATAGCACGCAGTAAGCTTTCGTGACCAGCACGGCGCTTCGTTAAATAACCTCTACGGGGTGGGAAGGGTAGAATACATATATATTGACTGGTACACTAATACCACGTGTGGCCCCTCTTCGAGGAGTGATTACCGGGTATTGCATTGATGTGATCCGTATTATTTTAAACCTAGACAATTCTTTTTCAAATGTTTTACTCTAATGTTTTCCCAAAACCTTTAAAGATTTTTCGTACTTGTCTGAAATCCCCTCTTATATGAACCTTCCTTGATATTTTCTTACTGTCCAAATTCATAAAACTTCTTGGCTGGGACCCACAGTTGTGGATATTGAGGGGTGCCTAACACCTTCCCCTTAGGATAACTTCAAGCCCTTACCCAATCTCTGGTAATGCAAACTAGTTCATGAGTTATCTACTCTAGGTGCCCTAACGCACCACAAAAATCGTTAGGTGGCGACTATTCCTTAAACCTCTTCCTTTAAGGAGTTTTCCAAAATGTCATGAACCCGATCTCTCCGCACCTGACCCGTGCGAGAAAAAAAGGGGGCCGCGACAGGGCTTAGTCTCCGAGTCAGGTTGCGACTCAAGCTCAACGGCCCTCAAGTTTTCAGATCGGCCTTGAGGCGCTTTGTGTCGGTATGACCTATAGCTGGCAACTTGGGCTCTTACGCGTAAGGTCGATACGACTTTTAATGTAGCGGAAGACTCGGGATCTTATGCTTTTTTGTCCCTGAGGAAATTTAGTTAATCGTATCGGGCTTAGTCTCCGAGTCGGGTTTCTACTCGAGCTTAACGGCCCTCAGGTTCTTAGATCGTCCATGAGGCGCTTTGTGTCAGTATGACTTGTAGCTGGCGACTTGGGCTCTTACGTGTAAGGTTGATACGACTTTTAATGTAGCAGGCGACTCGGGCTCTTACGCTTTTTTAGCCCTGAGGCAATTTAGTTAACCGTATTGGGCTTAGTCTCCGAGTCAGGTTTTGACTCGAGCTCAACGGCCCTCAGGTTTTCAAATTAGCTCCGAGGCGCTTTGTGTCGATATGACCCGTAGCTGGCGACTCGGGTTCTTACGCGTAAGGTCGATACGGCTAGATGGCGACTTGGGCTCTTACGCTTTTTTGGCCTTGAGGCGCTTTAGTTAACCGCATCGGGCTTAGTCTCTGAGTCAGGTTATGACTCGAGCTCAACGGCCATCAGGTTTTCAAATTTCCTTGAAGCACTTTGTGTCGGTACGACCCGTAACTGGCGACTCGGGCTCTTACGCGTAAGGTCGATACGACTAGCTGGCGACTTGGACTCTTATGCTTTTTTGGCCCTGAGGTGCTTTAGTTAACTGTATCGGGCTTAGTCTCCAAGTCGGGTTGCAACTCGAGCTCAAAGGCCCTCAGGTTTTCAAATTGACCCTGATCTTCTTTGTGTCAGTATGACCCGTAGCTGGCGACTCGGGCTCTTACGCGTAAGGTCGATACGACTAGCTGGCGACTTGGGATCTTACGCTTTAGGTTGGTTGTAATGTAGCGGGTGACTTGGGCTCTTACGCTTTAGGTTGGTACAACCTTTAATGTAGCGGGGGACTTGGGCTCCTACGCTTTAGGTTGGTACAACCTTTAATGTAGCGGGTGACTTGGGATCTTACGCTTTTGGTCGGTACAACCTTTAATGTAGCGGCCGACTTGGGCTCTTACGCTTTAGGTTGGCACAACCTTTAACCAGTTCTTTTTGAAGTTTTTCGAAGCAAATTGAGGCTTGTGATTTTATGCAATAGTCGGACGTCTTCGATTTACGTTAGTTTGGCCGAAGCCTTTTAGTCCTCGAGTGAGATAGCCATGGCGTCTATATCGAGGATATGCTTTTTGGGTCTTACAAGTTCGATATATAGCCTTGACTTTGGTATGGAGTTTATGGCTATTTTAAGGCCTTACAAATTTGTACATGCCTTGCTCGAGGTCTTATAGTTTTGTTGTTGCCTCGTGGAGGGATTATGAGTTCAAAGTTCCCAGCCCTGAGGTCTTACGGCTTTGAATTTTATAACTTGATGAGCCGACAGTCGGGGGCATTCCCCGAGTCGAAACTGATGTTGCCTCGAGGAGGGCTTATGCTATTGATATTGCCTTGTGGAGGGCTTATGAGTTAGAATTTTCCTGCTATGAGGTGTTACGACTTCGAGTTTTATATCTTGATGAACCGACTGTCAGGGATGGTCCCCGAGTCGGAATTGATGTTGCCTCGAGGACGGCTTATGAGCTCAAAGTTACCTGCCTTGAGGTCTTATGGCTTCGAGTTTTGGTGACTCGGTGGAGTGACTGTCGAGGACAGTTTCTGTGTGCTTGCTAAATTTTTGGCCTGGGCTGTCTCTTGTAAAAATGGCAAACTTCTTTGATGTGCGAAATGTTTTGATGATAGAAGTAACTTCTCTGATTACTTGGTACAAGTATACATTTTTCTTTCATCGAGGGTTCGATTATTCTATAAGGACATGGTTCATTCTCCTGTTTGGACCGATACATCATTCTCCTGTCGAGACTCTCTCTAGCATATCTCAGTGATCTCCTAGAGGGATGCCCCTCAGTATTCGAGGTTGCTCAAAGAGAAGCCTTGAATATTTGGTGAGTTCTCCTTAGGTAGAATATGGATATTGCCTCGTTAAAAACCCCGCCTGTAAAACCCAATTTGGGATAAAATCTGATGTGAGGGAAAAAAGAGCACAACGCATGCTTTAAAACCTAAGGCCTTCGAGCTGGGGGATGTTTTGATTCCTTTTAATCGCATACTTGCGCGTTTGGTTAGTGTAAAAGTTTGAAGGAAAGAGGTAGAGGATTGTACCTTAGCAATAATATCGCTTGAAAAATGATATGTTCCAATTGTTTGGCAGTTGCTCGCCTTCCATGGTGCTGAGTTTGTAGGATCCTTTGCTAATTACCCCAAGGATGCGATACAGTCCTTCCCATCTCGGGCCTAGCTTCCCTTCGTTAGGGTTTCGAGTGCTTTGGGTGACTTTCCTTAAGACTAAGTTCCCGGTTCCAAAATATCGGAGGTTTTCTCTTCGGTTGTAGTGTCTTTCGATTCTTTGTTTTTGGGCGGCCATCCGGACTAGTGAAGCTTCTCGCTTCTCGTCTAATAGTTCGAGGGCCGAGTTCATGGCCTCATTGTTTGAGTCTTTGGTGGCATGTCGGCATCTGGCGCTTGGTTCTCCGACCTCAACCGGTATCAAAGCCTCGGACACGTATACCAAAGAGAACGGTGTCTCTCCTGTGCTCGATTTAGAGGTTGTACGATATGCTCATAGTACTCCGGGCAGCGTTTCTCTCTATTTTCCCTTCGCATTTTCTAACTTCTTTTTCAAGTTTCGAATTATGGTCTTGTTTGTGGACTCGGCTTGACCATTTGCACACGGGTGGTAGGGCGTCGATAGTATTCTTTTGATTTTGTGATCCTCCAGAAACTTTGTTATTTTGCCTCCGATGAACTGTTTGCCGTTATCACATGTTATCTCGGAGGGGATCCCAAATCGGCACATGATGTGATCCCATATGAATTCGATGACTTCTTTTTCTCTTATATTTTCATAGGCCTGTGCTTCCACCCATTTTGAGAAATAGTCAGTCACAAACAGAATAAATCTAGCTTTACATGGTGTCGTTGGTAGGGGGCCGACTATGTCCATTCCCCATTTCATGAATGCCCATAGTGATAAAACTGAATGTAGTTGTTCACCGGGTTGGTGGATCATTCGCACGAATCTTTGACACTTGTCGCATTTTCGGACGAATTCTTTGATGTCCCTTTCCATGTTGTCCCAGTAGTAACCTGCTCTAATCACCTTTTGAATTAAAGAATCGGCACCGGAGTGATTTTCGCAGGTGCCCTCATGGATTTCTCGGAGCAGGTAATCAGTGTCTCCTGGTCCCAAGCATACTGCCAGGGGCTCATCGAAGGTTCTTCTGTATAGAGCTCCACTCTCGTCGAGTGAAAATCGGGTTGCTCTAGTCCGAAGGGCCCTTGATTCTTTTGGATCTGTGGGCAGCTTCCCACTTACCAAATAATCGATGTATTTGTTTCTCCAATCCTATGTCAGGATGGTGGAGCTGATTTCGGCATGGCTTTCTTTGATCACCGATTTGGATATCTGAACAACAGCCCCGGGGAGTATGTCATCCTCTTCAACGGATAGCCCCAGGTTTGCGAGTGCATCGACCTCGCTGTTTTTCCCCCGAGGTATGTGGACCAGAGTCCATTCTTTGAAGCGAAGCAAAGTGGTTTGAAGTTTTTCTAGGTACCGTTGCATCCTATCCTCTCAAACCTCGAAGCTCCCATTTGCCTGGTTTACTACCAGAAGGGAATCACATTTGGCTTCAACGGATTCTGCTTCCAGGCCTTTGGCTAGCTCGAGATCTGCAATCATAGCCTCATACTCGGCAGTTTTTATAGATTGTCTAATCACGCCACCTGCAGGTGGCTTCAGAACTATGCCGATCCCGGATCCTCTCACATTTGAGGCACCGTCGGTGAATAAGGTCCACACTCCCGATGATGCGGTCGTTTTTAGCAGAAGTTCTTTTTCTACCTCGGGCACGAGGGCGGTCGTAAAGTCGGCCACGAAGTCCGCCAAAATTTAAGACTTGATAGGTGTTCGAGGCTGATATTCAATATCGTAACCCCCGAGCTCGATGCCCCACTTGGCCAGCCGGCCCGACAAGTCAGGTTTATGCAATATATTTCGAAGAGGATATGTTGTTAAAACACATATATGGTGGCTTTGAAAATAAGGTTTCAATTTTTAAGATACACTTATTAATGCAAGAGCTAGTTTTTCTAAGTGTGGATACCTGGCAGCATCTCCTAGGGTCCAACTTACATAATAGATATGGAATTGTGTACCTTTCTCATCTCGAACCAACACGCCACTTACCGCTACCTCGGATACTGCTAAGTACAAGTATAGCGTTTCATTCTCCTTTGGGGTGTGGAGAAAAGAAGGGATTGAGAGATATCGTTTTAATTCCTTCAAGGCACGCTGGCACTCCGCAGTCCACTCAAATTTGTTTTTCTTTTTGAGTAAAGAGAAAAAGTGATGGCTCCGATCTGATGATCTCGAGATGAATCGGCCCAGCGCACTATCCGCCCGGTCAACCGTTGTACGGCCTTTACGTTGTTTGCCACCATGATTTCTTCGATGGCCTTGATTTTGATACCATGAAGCCTAAAAATTTGCCCGACCCTACGCCGAAGGCGCATTTCTCGAGGTTGAGCTTCATTTTGTAGCTTCTAAGGATGTCGAAAGTTTCCTGCAAATGATTCAAATGGTCTTCTGCGCGCAGAGACGTAACCGGCATGTCATCAATGTAAACTTCCATGGATTTTCCTATTTGATGTTTGAACATCTTATTATCTAGGCTCTGGTACGTGGCCCTTGCGTTTTTTAGCCCGAAGGACATTACATTGTAGCAGTATGTGCCATACTTTGTGACGAACGAAGTTTTTTCCGTGTCCTCAGGGTTCATTTGAATCTGATTATACCTGGAGTAGGCATCGAGAAAGGTGAGAGTCTCGTGGTCGGCCGTGGCATCAATCAATCGATCGATGTTTGGCAGCGGGAATGAATCTTTAGGGCATGATTTATTTAAGTCCTTATAATCTACGCACATTCTAATATGTTCCCTTTCTTGGGGACCACTACTATATTGGCCAACCACTCAAGATATTTTACTTCCCTGATGGACCCTATTTTGAGGAGTTTTGTTACCTCGTCTTTAACGAACGCATGCTTTACCTCAGACTGAGGCCTACTTTTTTATCTTCACCGATTTGAACCTAGGGTCGACACTCAGTCGATTGGTGGTTATTTTCGGGGAGATTCCTGTCATATCTAAGTGGAACCAAGCAAAGCAATCAATGTTGTCAATAAGAAATTGAATGAGTTCTTTCCTGAATTCGGGGGTTAGTCCCGTTCCTGGGTATATCTTTCGATCCGGTAGGTGTTTCATCAAAACAGCTTGTTCCAGATCTTCGACCGTTAATCTTGTTAGGTCCGAATCTTCGGAGGCGACAAAGTTTCGAGGGGTGAGGAAGTCTTCCTCATCATCTTCGAGGAACAGTTTATATTCCGACCCCTTTGAGGTGGAATATATGGGCTCCGACGCCACGTCGTGCACTGCAAACATTTCCTTTGCCGCGTGTCGCCCTCATACACTGTTTTTATGCAATATGTGGTTGGGAATTTCAATATCTGGTGGAGAGTCAACGGTACCTCCCTGATGCCGTGTATCCATGGCCTTCCAAGAAGGGTGTTGTACCTCGTGTCCCCTTCGATGACATAAAACCTGGTGACTCGAACTGTACCGGACACATCGACTGGGAGGATGATTTCCCCCTTTGTCATTTCGCTCTCCATGTTAAATCCTCTGAGGGAATTAGAATCCAGTACGATTTGATCGAGCAACTTGAGCTGATCCACTACCTCGAATCTGATTATATTGGACGAGCTGCCTGGATCCACGAGCGCATGCTTAATTTGAACGCTATTCAAGAGGAAAGAAATTACCAGCACATCTCTATGCGGTTGGGACAATGCTTCGCCGATATTCCTATCTGAACACAATGGTTCCCTTAGGTATACAACTTTGAGTTCGTCCTTTCGTGGAGGTGGGCACTTTGGCCCGCTTGAGCACGGGTTCTTGTGGTTCATGGTCTTCAGGATCGTTGTTTTTACGTGTGTTTACTGAGTTAGACATTTTTGACCAGAAAGTAAAGATTATTAGACAAGAAAAAGTTTGAAGAATAACTTGTGTTTTTAAAAAACCAGCACTAAAACAATCACTGTTATTTTTAGCCCCACGGTGGGCGCCAAATTGTTTACCGTAAAAATGGTAATTACAATTAAATTTGATTGTGTGGTTCTAAAAATATGTGATTTATTTTAATACCAGTTGTTAGGCAATAGATTCTAAATGTAAGTGAAGAGAGTGCGATAATAATAAAGGGAAGCAGAGATATGCAGACCGAGCTACTGAGAGACGAAGTCTCGAGTTGACCGAAACAGGGCCTCGAGGTCGAGCTCGAAAGCTTGATGGAGAGCGGTCGATGAAGGATTAACAGCTTAACGAGCCTTGAAAATGGCCTCTTTATGATCAATAATAAGCAATAAATGAAGAACTATAAGTGAAACACAATAAATGGAAGCAATGAATCAATGGAATAATTGTAGAGAATGTTTAAGTAAGGGAGCAGAGAATGTTGTTGTTCTTGTATTGAACCAATGAATCAATGGAATAATTTCCACGTTGGCCTTCGATATGCACGGCCTCGAAGTCGAGGACCTTCGATACGTATTGCCTTGAGGTCGAGGACCTTCGATATGTATTACCTCGAAGTCGAAGACCTTCGATATGTATTGCCTCGAGGTCGAGGACCCTCGATATGCATTGATACCAGAGCTCGGGCCTTCGAGTTTTCTAAGAGTCGAAATACCGTAAAATCGGGCTCTCCGATTTTAGTCGTATACAATATTATTTAAAAATTTAAATGGAAGAGTATCCTCGCCTATGTTCCTCGATAAAGTATCTATTTTTTTTTTTATAATTCTTTTGTAGTTATTTCTTATTTTAAAGCTTAGTTTGGTAGGTTTTAGTGTTCCCTAAAAAGGATGCAAGAAATAAAAGATTATGAAAAAATAGGCAAAGTTGTTTCTGATAAGAATAATCCCACAAATATTGATTCCGCATAATTTTGGTTTTCCACATCGGACTTTTGTCATTATATGTTAAATTTTTAACCGCATAAGAATAATTTTGTCCCTCTATTTTTCTTTCATATAACCTATTCATTGTTCATAAAACTCAATTTGCAGGTGTTTTAATAACAGTTTGTTTGATAATTTATACTTTTTACTGTTCTTGAAATTTTGATTTCGTAAGTAATTCGATAATATTTTATAAATAGTAACTATTATTAGGTTTAAAATTGTCCTTATTCTCATAATTAATTTGTAAGTGTTTCTTTAAATTGAAAGCTTAATTGATAATTTATATTCTTTCTTGCTTGTATTTTTGAAGACACTGTACTCTTTCATTTTGATTTCATAACTCAAATAACTTATAATAAAATATTTATGTAATTTTTTAACATCTGATACTTGTTGAGATAGGGTGCACGCGCAACGCATGTACGTTTAGACTAGTAAAATAAAAAGTTTAAAGATAATTTATTAAAAAATAGAGAAGTTCTTTTCTTTTTTAAATAGATAAAAAAGGAAAGTTTCACTTAAAATAAAATAATAAAGTTTGATTTCTTGATTCACAAGTCGAAACAAAAATCGAGAAGCCAAAAGAATGAAATTTTCCACCTAGCTTATTTATCAAATGAAGCTAATAGAGAGATTTATCTTTCTAGTGACAAAAAGCTTCTTTAACAGAGTGCAGTATTTCTTTTTTAGTTTACCTCTATGCAAATATACAATATTTCTAGTGATCAAGCACTTTGTGAGTTATGACGTCTATATCAATGTCAGGAACAAGTGTACATAATCTTGTAGCAAATCTTGTATATATTTTTTCGAACTTCTTTACCTATAATTCCTTTCTTTTTTTTTAATACTAAGTTTATGACATAATGTTGCCTGTCAAAGTAGTAATAACCAAATAATATCTTGTCCCAAAGTTTTTAGAAAATATGACTTTTTTTTTCCTTTTCCAATTTTGTATAATGTTAATTGGTCTCACAGTTTCGACTTATGCATTAATTCTTTTGATTTATCTTCCTTAAAAATGAACCGGTTAATTTTTTCCACTTCCAATTATACTAATAACCCAAATAGGAAATCGTATGCACAAATTGGGTTGCAATAATAGTTAAGGCACGTACTTATGTTTGGCTATGAATGCAAATCTCTGTCAGGTAGGGGTAAGATCTGCGTAACCTAGGGATGACGATTTGAACCCAAACCTATTTAACCCGTCTAATCCGCCCAATGTTGGGCTTGCCATTGACCCGTCCATTTGTAGAGGGAAGTGCACAATTAGCCACTAATTAGAGAAGTCTTTACTCTTTCGTTACTGTTTAAAATGTTTTTACTCTTTAGCTAGTGCTTAATAAATTTTTACCCGTCCGGACGAAAATATTCATGTGCTAGATATGAGTTTTGTGTAAATATTAAGTACAAGATGTCCTTCACTTCATGAATGTTCTATAAATATTAAGGACAAATAGTCTTGTATTTGCACCTTCCCTTGTTAAACTTTAGGACATGGCATCTTTAACTTCATGTGTACAGTGTAAATGTTAAGGACATAATGTCCTTAACTTGTATTTGCACCTTCTGTTGTTAAAATTTAGGACCTCGTGTCCTTAACTTCATATGTGCAATTTAAATGTTACCGACATGGTGTCCTTAACTTCATGAATGTTGTGTAAATATTAAGGACAAAGTATCATGTATTTGCACCTTCCATTGTTAAACTGTAGGACATCATGTCGTTAACTTCATATGTGCAGTGTAAATGTTAAGGACATGGCATCCTTAACTTCATGTGCACAGTGTAAATGTTAAAGACATAGTGTCCTTAACTTGAATTTGCACCTTCTATTGTTAAACGTTAGGACCTTATGTCCTTATTTTCATGTGTGCAGTTTAAATGTTAAGGACATGGTGTCCTTAACTTCATGTGTGCAGTGTAAATATTAAGGACAGATTGTCCTTAACTTTATGAGTTTGTATAAATATTAAGGACATGTTGTCCTTAACTTCATGAATGCTGTGTAAATATTAAGGACAAGGTATCCTGTATTTACATCTTTCGTTGTTAAACTTTAGGGCATCATGTCCTTAACTTCATATGTGCAGTTTAAATATTAAAGACACAATGTTAACTTCATGTGTGCAGTGTAAATGTTAAGAACACCATGTTCTTAATATTTATACAACACTCATGAAGAAAGGGTAACAACGTCTTTTCATTTTAATTTTAAAAGAGTAGTGGCTATTTTTGCTCAACATTAAAATATTGAATAAAAACTAAATACCATGTTAAAAAATGGCTATCCTACGTCATTTCTACTTCGTTTGTTGAATTCAGCCTATCTTGACCCAACCTATTTCAGTGGGGCTTTTGCATCCGTATCCACTTTTTATGTCACGTTTTAACTTATACCCGCTTTGTAAAAAAAATTACATCCATACCCGCTTTTGCGCATAACTTCAGCATACAGGGCTGAAGTAGCAAAGGCAATCGCGCAAAACTTCAGCATTCTAGTAGACGGGCCTGAAGTAGCTTGCGAACTTCAGCTCTAGAGCTGAAGTTTTTGTCTTTGTAACTGGGGAACTAACTTCAGCTCTAGAGCTGAAGTTTTTGTCTTTGTAACTGGGGAACTAACTCTAGTTACACTGGGGAACTTCAGCTCTAGAGCTGAAGTTTTGTCTTTGTAACTGGCAAAGTTCAGCATACGGGGCTGAAGTTCTCCAGTTATAAAGACAAAAACTTCAGCATACGGGGCTGAAGTTCCCCAGTTACAAAGACATAATTCAGCTCCAGAGCTGAAGTTTTTGTCTTTGTAACTGGGGAACTTCAGCTCTCGAGCTGAAGTTTTGTCTTTGTAACTGGGGAACTTCAGCCCCGTATGCTGAAGTTTTTGTCTTTATAACT
>ML343364.1:15446-66833 GCA_005239505.1 Nicotiana paniculata
AAAAAATGCACAGCGGCAGTCAAGTTGTAATCCCCCTCCCCTATTTCTTTAGCTTTCATTGTAATATAATTTAAGACTGGACTGTACGTTTAATTTCTGTTTTATTCACGTTCCTGAAAATTCGAGCTTACATTTTGTCTGTGCTGCCATGATATTAAACAAAAGAATGTATATAAAACCTATATAATCATCCCGTTTTGGATTATTATTTTTTTGGAAAAAAANGCTTAACTGGTGAACTTCAGCTCAGCGAGGGAAAGGGAGCTGAAGTTATTTAAAAAGTGGGTACAAGTTAAAAGTTTTTAAAAAAGCGGGTATAGGTTAAATGGGGGCGACCAAATCGGGTGCCCCGCGCAATTTTTACTATTTCAACACATCTAAAGTTGCGTTTAATTTTTAGCCCACATTGATCCATGGGTAACTTCGCTAAAATATCTTTAGAATAATTTTTTTTATTTGATATGTTATATATGGTCATAACAAAAAAAAAAGTCTTATTTGATTAATAAACAATTCACAAGAAAGCAATACACAATAATTACAGCTTGGTTAAAGTTGGTGGGTTGGGCTATAAACTAAATTTTAATTTAACTTGACCCAACCCAGACCGGTCCAAGTTACTATTGACTCAATACGTTTTAACCCGCTCAAAATCAACTCAATCCGTTCATTTGACACCCTTAACGTAGTCGTACAAACTATCAGACTATTCTTCTCAAATCTCACTTGTGAGATTATACTGAATTTGTTGTTGTACAGATGCAAATCTTATTGAGGCTGGAATATTTTAAGTTTTTTCTATGAAATTTGTTAATATTTTAAGAAGAGATAAATCGTAGGCAAAACAAAAACAAATGAGAATCCTTAACATCACATAATCATGTCCTTGAGCATCTGGCTGTGCTGTCACTCTAAATATTTCTTCCCGTGATTGTTATTTACATAAAATACAACAAATAAGGACCACACGAAATATATATATATATATATATCCAATGGAAAATACTCAATTTTAAAATATACGATTTTGAGGTAGAAAGTAGTTGTCGTAAAGTTTTCAAATCAGGGGAAAAAGATACTGAGAAAATGCAAGAAAATGACAAAAAAAGGTCAATTTTATTTGAGGATAGCTTTTCTGCAGTTTCCATTAGTCTTTTTGGTTATATTTCTGGTGTGTGGTGCAGTTTTTGATAGTGTAACTTTTTGAATTTGACGGGAGTTTCCTGATGTTTTGGTTTTCAGATTAAAGTTAACAAGTAAAGTTTATAAAATATTTGATGAAGATAAAAAAATGTACACTTCTAAGAAACTTAAAATATTAAACTGCTCAGAACAATATTAAGGAACTATTTCAAAACCTACCTCAAAATAAAGAACAATTTTTATTACTTTCTCAAAAGAACACCATTATTATTTTGTGCTAACCTGATCATCTTAGATGTAGACAGTCTAAATAATAATATATCAACTAGCCCCACAATATTCAATGACAATGAAACATAGGTCCACAAATAGCCAAAAAATATCACAATTAAATACAACAGAGTCGCCAATATAGACAAATCTTCAATAGCTAAACATCCTCATAGTTCCAACCGTTTGATAAAAAGAAAAATAGATCTCGGTTCAACTAATTAAATTTATGTTAATGAGAATTGATCTTAATTTTAACAATAATATTCCAAAAATGATATTCTTGGAAGTGTAATAAAATGATATGCAAATATATTTTTAATAGCCGCGGAGGCACATAATCAATATTCAACAAGTCAAAGGAAGTAATATAGCATTAAATAGTGATGAACATCGATAAATGACACTTATGTAAATAGAGCAGACGAGTCACCCAAGAAAGGATGAAATCAGTGAATGTTCCTTCTGAAAATGATGAGTGATGGATAAGCCTTTGAATATCTTAGTTATTCTCGAATTCAGAGGTAAAGTATGAACACAATCTTAGTGAAAATGTTGTTTTCGTATGCTTGCAATAAGATCCGATTCTTTCTTTAAAGTCAAAGTGTATTTTACAAATGAATCTCACATGTCCCTTATCATTGTGTCTATGTTCCTAAAAATCCTAATAATATAAGTACAGATAGTATCCACTAGAATATTTTCTTTTATGTCCTATATTGAAACTAGACGTTATAACTATGTCAATGGTGCTCGACCTCGGCCTTGATCCTTGATGACTCCTCGGCTTCAGCCTTTGCTAACTCTTCACAAACTTTATCGTTTCTTAGATTACTTCGACAAGCGACAACTGAAAACGTTCCACCAATATTATTTTGACTTAAGTATTCTAAAGATGGATTTTGACCCATACACCAACTTACAATGAAATTTCAATTAGATTGAGGGGCATACGCTGGAATTAAGAGAAAAATGAGCTGTTTCTTTTGTCTAATTTGATTAATGCCCAACCAACAAAGCAGAAAGCACAAGTCTACTAGCAAGCAAAGTGTGTAATCGACAAGAATGAGTAATAAGAAAATGCAAGATCAACTATCAAAATACTGCTCATTGCCCGAGAAACTTGATCCAAGTCACTGTATAAAATTTCAGGTTTCACAATTAAAGACTTAAGATTTTTTTTTGGCTTTTGGCATTATTGAAGATTAAATTACTAAGTACTAACTATAAGAAAAATGAGTAGATAATATTGACAAAGAACACGAAGGAAAGAAGAACAACTTATCAAAAATACTGTGTTGCAGCAAGTCACTGCCTTGAAAGCGATTTCGGCCCGATTAGGTGTAAATCGTTAAGGCCGGTCGCTCCCCAAGGTTCCACAACACCTCCAAACACGTGCACTCATGGCTGAAAGTTTAGAATTTGCACAAAACAGTTGCCTAGAAAGAAGAGAAGATGATGGTATTTTCTATAGTTGTTACAGAGATTGAAAAATATTGTAGGAAGAAGGTAATGATTAACAAGATGGATTCTTGGTTAAGATTAAGTGATTATGACGGTTAATCCATAACCTATTTATAGGCAATTAAGGAGGTTGCATGTATGACAAGTGTCGAGAGTCTTTTGACACTTGTCCCATTATATTAGTCCACTTGGCTCCAATATTGACAAGTGTATCTTGTCTTCCATGCATGAAGACACATGGTAGATTTGCATAGCCATTTGTCAAAGTCATTCAATACTTGGATTTAAGGCTTCATGCAAGAGGCCACTTGGAAATAGATATGACATTTGAAAAATAAAAAAAAAAATCATGGCTATTGGTTGTAAATGAATTTTCAAAAAGAAATTTTTTGACTTTGCATTATGAATAATTCCAACAATCCCCCACTAATGCAAAGACAAAAATAGAACAATTCTGGACAAAAGAAGGAACATATACTTAAGTGTTAATATCTTTCGATTTGAATTGACACGTAGTGAAATGAGGCAACAATTAACATCCAGAAAGTGAAGTACTCTTGAACTGAATGGATATTAGTTGAGACCCCTACAACACATACTATATCCTTAATTTTATGCAAATTCTGCGATATTAACAAAGTGCTTTTATGGTCATGCACGTACCTTGGGTCTCATGAGCGCTCTAAAAAGACATCTCAAGTCTTTCATAAAAGGCGACCGCACCTTTACACTCATGTAGGTGATTCCATCAAGTCTATCTACACATAGACTACCTTAAGGCTATGGAATCATTAAGAGCAAAATAAGCTCAACCTTATAAAGCACTACCACGCGCCATAGAGATAGGAAATGTAGTGCATATTGAGGTCTTATATGGATTCGTTTGACCACAAATGGGTATCCACCATACTTCCTCAATCCATGGGCTTTAGCCCCATCCTCCTCGACGTTTCAAGGATAACTTTCCTTGACAAGCCCTTGGTTAAAGGATCCGCCAAATTTCTTTTGGATCTTACATATTCCAAGGAAATAACACCAAGTTTCAATAACTGTTTTACCGCACCATGCCTAATGCGGATATGTCTTCTTTTTTCATTGTACATACTATTTTTGGAAATTCCAATTGCCGCCTGTGAGTCACAATGTAGAGAAACTGGCGAAGCTTGTCTTCCCCACAAAGACACGTCTTCCAATAAGTTTCTCAACCACTCGGCTTCTTGTCCTACCAACTCAAGGGCAATGAATTCAGACTCCATAGTAGATTGTGCTATACAAGTCTGTTTTGAAGACTTCCATGAAATAGCACCTGCTCCCAAAGTAATTACATAGCCACTGGTGGAACTAACTTCATCATTGTCAGTAACCCAGTTTGCATCACAAAATCCTTCTAAAACAACAGAAAATTTATTAAAATGCAAACACCAATCCATAGTACCTCTCAAATACCTTAGCAAACGATGAAGAGCATTCCAGTGTTCACTACTAAGGTTGTGAGTATATCTACTCAATCTACTAACAGCATAAGCAATATCATGTCGTGTATAATTCATGAGAAACATCACACTACCAATTATTTTAGCATACTCAGTTTGAGAAATACTAGATTTCTTATTCTTTTTCAAGTGTATGCTAGGATCATAAGGAGTTCTCACACGTGCTGCATCAAAATAATTAAACATTTTCAACATTTTCTCAATATAATGAGACTGAGACAATGAAAAATTATTAGAAGTTCTTTTTATTTTAACCCCTAAAATCACATCTGCTTCTCCAAGATCTTTCATTTCAAATTTAGAAGATAAGAAATTCTTAGTCTCATTAATGACATTCACATTAGGGCCAAAGATTAACATGTCATCCACATACAAACATATAATAACACAATCTGATCCTATCATCTTGGAATAAACACAAGTATCAGATGCATTAACAACAAAACCATTACCCACTAATGTGCTATAAAACGTTTCGTACCATTGCTTAGGTGCCTGCTTTAGACCATACAAAGACTTTTTCAATTTGCATACTTTATTCTCCTGTCCTTGGATCATAAATCCCTCAGGTTGAGACATATAGATCTCTTCCTCTAAATCACCATTTAGGAAAACCGTTTTAACATCCATTTGATGTATCACTAAATTATGAATAGCGGCTAAAGCAACAAGAGTTCTAATAGTCGCTATCTTAGTCACATGAGAATAAGTGTCAAAGTAATCAAACTCTTTCTTTTGGTTAAAACCCCTAATAACAATTCTAGCCTTATATTTCTCAATTGTACCATCAGGTCTCAATTTCTTCTTAAATATCCATTTGCTACTTATGGGTTTACAACCTTCAGGCAAATCAGACAAGTCTCAAGTGTGATTAGAAACTATAGAGTCTAACTCACTTTTATGGACTCTTTCCAAAAAGTAGCATCTATTAACGTCATTGCTTCATTGTATGTCTTAGGTTCTTCTTCTATTAAATAGATTAACACTAATTCATCACTCAAAACATCAAGATCAATATTTTCAGTCAAGAAAGTGGTAATAAAGTCAGGACCAAAGCTAGCTTCAATTCTACGCCTCTTAATTCTTCTAATTTTATTTTCATGCTCATTAGCAGTAACACTAGAAGAAGGTACAATATGAGAGTTAATAGACATAGATGTAGAAGCATTGTCCGGCACATCACTAGGCACATTATTTTTCAATGGAAGAACATGCTCAAAAAATTATGCATCTCTGGATTCACAAATAAAACTATCATTCAAAGACATAAATCTATATACAACACTATTTTGAGCATAACTAATAAAAATAACATCAAAAGTTTTGGGTCCAACAATTACTTGTTTAAAATTAGGTACACCAACCTTAGCCAAACCCCCACACTTTCAAAAGTTTTAAGTTAGGGGAAAACCCTTTCCATAACTCATATGGAGTTTTATCTAACTTTTTATGCGAGACTTTATTAAGAACATAACATGCAGAACAGCTTCCTCCCCTCCCCCCCCCTCCCATATTATCAGATAAACCCGAACTTAAAAGCATAGAATTCATCATTTCTTAAGGGTTCTATATTTTCGTTCCGCTACACCATTTTGTTAGGGAGTATAGGGAGCACTAATCTCATGTATAATGCCATTTTCCTCACATAAGGCTTCTAGAGTATTAGTACTATATTCACCACCTCTGTCAGACCTAAGTCTCTTGATTTTTCTGTCTAATTGGTTTTCTACTATTGCCTTGTATTTTAAAAATATGCTTTCAGCCTCATCTTTTGACTTAAGAAGATATACCTTAGTGTATCTAGAAAAGTCATCTACAAAGGTGATGTAGTATTTCTTTTCACCTTTACTAACAGTGTTCTTGAAATCTACTAAGTCTGAATGTACTAGTTCAAGCAATTCTGTTTTTCTACTAGTTACATTCTTAAAAGGATTTTTGATATGTTTTGCTTCTACACAAACATGACACTTAGAAAAATTATCAACATTAACTGCAGGAATTAATTCTATTTTTCTAAGTCTTTTAATAGAAGCAATATTAACATGACCTAGTCTACCATGCCACAAATTAATAGACTCAGCAATATAAGCAAAATTGAAAGTACTAGCATTATTAGCAATCTCTTGAGCGATGTTCAGTACAAATAAACCCCCACTAAGGTAACCCTTCCCAACAAAGTCTCCCGTACGAGAAATAATAACTTTATATACAAAAATAAGTTTAAGACCTACCTTATTGAGAAGCGCACCAGAAACCAAGTTTCTACGAAGGGAGGGTACATACAGAACATTGTTCAAAGCTAAAGTTTTTTCAGAAGTTAATTTAAGAAGAATTTTTCCTTTACCCATAAGTCCAGCTGTAGTGGAGTTACCCATGTAGATACACTCGCCATCAGCAGATTCCTCAAAGTCGTGAAACAGTTCTTTGTTGGTGCAAAGATGCCTTGAAGCGCCTGTGTCTAGTATCCAGTCAGTCTTGTTAGCCGCCATGTTTGCCTCAACAACCACAACAACAATGACATCACCACCCTCAGTAAGTTTAGCTTGGACTGTAGCTTTTCCTCCCTTCTTTGAGCTTTGTCCTTGTCTCTGGTTGCACTGAAAAGCCTTGTGACCAATTTTTCCGCAGACATAGCAAGGTCCTTTTGATTTTGAATATGGCCCTCCGGCTTATTGAAGTAATTCTGCTTCTTCACATGTCCTTTCTTCTGGCCTTTCTTCTGTTTTCCTTTAAACCTGTCTTTCACAAAAGTACTAGAAGATTCTACAAGGTTAGCTTTAGAAGAATTAAGAGAGAGAGATTTCATCTTATCCTTAAGTTGTTCAGACTCCTCATCTTTGAGACGGTTTTCTTCCTCACTCCTCATGTGACTGATTAGTTCTTGAAGAGTTAAGTTTTTCTTCTTGTGTTTTGTTGATTCCTGTAATCACCCCAGGAAGGTGGAAATTTTTCAAGCAAAACATTAGCCGGAAGAATCTCACACACCTCCATGCCATCGTTCAAAACATCAGCAATTAAGTTCTCATACTCGTGAACCTGTTTCATGATTGGCTTATCATCAACCATCTGAAACTTGATCCACTTTTCAACGACATACTTCTTTTTTCCCGCGTCATCAACACCATATTTCTTCTCCAAACTGTCCCATTTGACTTTAGCAGATTTATAATTTATAAGCAAATCAAATACATGATTAGTCATATGGTTAAGCAGATGCTCTCTCACTGTTTTATTATCCTTTTCAAATTTATTCTTAGCAACATTAGAACTACCAACGACAATATCAGTAGGAGGACCGTTAAACAAAATATAATCAACTTCTAATTGTTCAAAGAAAATTAAAGGTTTTTGGGACCAATGCTTATGATTATTTCCATCTAAAGGCTAAGGTTTTGACAGAGTAGGAAATATTTTGTTCAAAGTGGTGGACATTAGTCAACATTATATCTGAAATCGCTTTCAAATTGTAAGAAAAATGAGTAGATAATATTGACTAAGAACACGAAGGAAAGAAGAACAACTTATTAAAAATACTGTGTCGTGGCAAGCCACTGCCCTGAAAGCGATTTCGGCCCCACTAGGTGCAAATCGTTAAGGTCAGTCGCTTCCCAAGGTTCCACATCACCTCCAAACACGTGCACTCGTGGTTGGAAGTTTAGAATTTGCACAAAACAGTTGCCTAGAAAGAAGAGAAGATGATGGTATTTTCTATAGTTGTTACAGAGATTGAAAATATTGTAAGAAGAAGGTAATGATTAGCAAGATGGGTTCTTGGTTAAGATTGAGTGATTATGAAGGTTAATCCATAACCTATTTATAGGCAATTAAGGAGGTTGCATGTATGACAAGTGTCGACAGTCTTTTGACACTTGTCCCATTATATTAATCCACTTGGCTCCAATATTAACAAGTGTATCTTGTCTTCCAAGCATGAAGACACATGGTAGATTTGCATAGCCATTTGTCAAAGTCATTCAACACTTTGTTTTAAGGCTTCATGCAAGAGGCCACTTGGAAATAAATAAGACATTTGAAAAATAAATAAATAACTCACGACTATTGGTTGTAAATAAATTTTCAAAAAGAAATTTTTTGACTTTGCATTATGAATAATTCCAACACTAACAATTGAAGAGAAAGGGGTTAAATTTTCTTTTATTTTTAAAAAAGTGTTTGTGAGGTAGCCATTTATATCAGCTTAACAGCTTTAGAGAAAAAAATAAAAGACAAAACCATGAGATTTTGAGAAACAAAAACAAATAAAGAAAAACCATGAGTTTGACGTGTTTAGCAGACGTCCACTATTTTATCAGACTAATACGATATAGCGGCACCACCAATCAAGCCAAGTCGTACTCTTCTCGAAATTTAATATCTGGAGAAAGAAAAAACAAATCAGAAAACCTCATCATATATAATTCTCGTCAAGCCCTTAACCTTACTCTCTGTCAATATCGTCGGCCTCTGACTTGTTTTCTCCCGACGGAGACATTGTTCAAAGCTTTTCCTTTTTATACTAGTAAATTTCTTTTCATACACCGGCCACATTTTTTTATTACTGCAATAGCTATTGAACTTCTGCAAATCTTTCCCATAAAAAACAAAGTTCAAAACAGATAGTACAATTTTCCGTATGGATCCAAGGAATGGCTATTGCCCACAAACTAAAACTTTCCATAGCCTAAGACAACCAGTCCCATTGCCACCGTTAACAGAACCTCTTTCTATCATCCAACACACCCTTTCTCTTCTCAACTCACCGACCACCGGAATCAATGTCAACGCCACCACTTTCCTTATTGACGCCACCACCGGCCACCGCCTCTCTTACGCCGACTTCATTCGAAAAATTCGATCTCTTGCTTCTTCTCTCCAAGCCCGTTTTCCTTCCCTTTCTAAAAACGGCGTCGCCTTTGTTCTCTCCCCTCCTTCACCCCATATTCCAATTGTATACTTCGCACTCCTCTCTCTCGGGATCGTTGTTTCTCCTGCTAATCCACTGTCTTCCACTGCCGAGGTTACTCACATGATTCAGCTGTGTAAACCCGCCATTGCTTTCGCAGCTTCTTCAACTGCCGTTAAACTGCCGTCGCTTCCCCTTGGCACTATTCTACTCGATTCCCCTGAATTCCTCGCCATGATTCAAGCTCCCGTTTCTGCTCCTGTCTCTTACCCAATTATTAACCAGTCCGATTCAGCTGCTATTCTCTACTCTTCTGGAACTACTGGGAAAGTAAAAGGTGTTGAGTTAACTCACCGTAATTTAGTCGCGTTAATAACCGGTTTGTACTACAACAAATTCGATAATGCTGCTGATGAAGGTGAAAAGGCGGAGCAAGAGGTGTCGTTCATGACGTTACCGTTGTTTCACGTGTTTGGATTTTTTATGCTTATCAGGGTGGCGGCATTGGGGGAGACTCTGGTGATAATTCAGAGATTTGATTTCGAGAAGATGTTGGCGGCGGTGGAGAAGTACAGAGTTACGTATATCCCAGTGTCGCCGCCACTGGTGGTGGCAATGGCAAAGTCGGATTTGGCGTTGAAGTATGATCTCAGCTCACTGAAGCTGCTGGCGTGCGGCGGAGCGCCGCTGGGGAAGGAGGTGGCAGAGCGGTTCAAGAGCAGGTTCCCTAACGTGATGATAATACAAGTATGTGTTCGGTTATCACGCGCTAGATTTGGCGTGTGTTTGTGAATCCGAAACAGTATCCTCTCATGGGATGCTTTTTTTTCTCTTTCGAATATCTCATGGAATCCCTTTTTTCTTTCTTTCTTTTGTCGTGAATTGAAACTGTCGTAGCCCGTATTTTACTAATTTACATAAACGTGAAGATATTTTATTTAAGTAAGAGTAATTAAAAAGAACAAAATTGCTGAAATTAAGTGTTGAAGTAACAACCTTGATCCAAACCAAGATTCCTGTCCCTGGCTCCCTGCAGAGACGAGACTGGATTCTACTCATCTATCTAACCTTGAACAAATTTATGGGATAACTATGTTAGTGGGAATTAAGATTAATGGATACTACCAAAATATTAGAACATAAAATGCTATATATTGTATATATTTTGTGTAGTGTAGATAGAGATGGTAAGTGTGAGCTAGAAATAAGGTGAAAGGTTTCTGGTAAGTGGAGAAGCATAAGGAAAATACTTATGTGAGTAACTATTTTTTCTGTACTTGTGTTATATGCAAATGTGTGCATATTTTGCTTGCATCTAATGGTATGACAAAATATTTTGTTTAATGTGTTCAATTGTGATGCATCATAGGGATATGGTCTGACCGAGACTACTGGAGGAGCAACAGGGATGAGTGGCCCTGAGGAATCAGACCGGTATGGATCTGCTGGTCGCCTTGCTGTGAATGCGGAAGCTAAGATTGTTGATCCTGATAGTGGAGAGACCTTACCTCCTGGCCAGCGTGGAGAGCTTTGGATACGTGGCCCAACAATCATGAAAGGTGATGCTTACATATATAAGACACAGATTCAAAATGTTAAGTCGTGGGCATGGATCTATCTCCACCTACTGCTACTTTATGGCAAGAAGTTATTACAAACATATATTTTTGTAAAAGAATAGTTCAGCTATAATTTTATGGTTCAAGTTGAAGACAATAAGTAAGGCTGCAGTCATCGCGCAAATATGACATTGGCTCCTGCATATATAGTTGTTAATGGACCTTCTGGTTGTGCAAATATGGGCCTTTGAAGTTGATGAATTTGATAGGATTACTTGAATGTTGAATGGCTTAACATTATTTATATTCACAGCCTTTGCTTGCTTTTTGTCAGTCTGTTCCCCTTACCTTTCATTCCTTTAATACAGAAGAATGTTGCTTCAGGAACTAGGCATTTCAATGATAGCTTTGAACTGGGATTTCAGCAGTAACTTACAATTCGCAGATTGAGTTAGTAAAGTCGAAAAGCAATTCATTGTTGTAAAAGTTTAACTAGTATAGTTTACTAATATACCACAATCGAGAAGTTTCCTTGTAATATTTTTTATTGATATTTCATGAGTTGAGTGTTGTTGATTTCGTTCAAGGAGCCAAATATGAAAAATAGTGTACGTGATTGCAAATATATATGATCGAAACATACTATTATGTCGTTGCTGCTAAATTTGTTTCCAATATGGCCTTTATAATACCTTTCAATCAAACTTGAATTCTGAAAGAGAATGGTGGTGAATGGCAGGCTATGTTGGAGATAAACAAGCAACCTCAGCAACACTCGATTCAGAAGGTTGGCTGAAAACTGGCGATCTCTGCTATTTTGATGCAGATGGATTTCTATATGTTGTCGATAGGTTAAAAGAACTGATAAAGTACAAGGCGTATCAGGTAATCAAATTATAGCTGATCCTGATTCAGTTGTTACTCGTATGCAAACTTGTTATCTCTCCTCTCTTACTGTGTTACTTCGTCAGTATCTTATGAAAGGATGAACTTTCAGGTCCCCCCTGCTGAACTTGAACATTTGCTTCAATCAATTCTTGATGTTGCTGATGCAGCAGTTATTCCGTATGTAATCCTATCTGCCTCCCTCTGTCGCCTTCCCAATTCTTGTGCCACTGCTACGTACTCATTTACCAGTATGATGGGAAAATCATAAACTTTTAGAACAATTTACATTTGATTTCATTAAAAACTCACTTCTAGCAATACAACTTAACCAATGGGCATTATTGTGAAAAAACTTGGAACCCAGCTTCCTCTTACAAGGCTACGTATTCGTACTCTCTCTCTAGTATTTAACTAGTATCACATTTGTAATAGAATCTTCTTAACACATGCAATGTCTTTCATAAATTTGGTCTGGAAATTCTACTCTCTTTGGGTTTTAACTTCTTGACTTTGGTACTTAGGCTTTTAGAACATCAGGTCCTGTACTGTGTAGTTGGAGAGTTACACCTTCTGTTCTTTTAGAAGCTTGTGTCTTACCACTTACCTTCATTTCTACATTTTCATACTAATAAAATGATAAAAAGGAAAAGGAGTGTCATATAAATTCATAAACATTTATAATTCTTATTCGAGCCAAGTATTTCAACATGTGATTTTGAGCCTGACATGGAATTCTGCTGTGCCAACAAAACTAAGCGATGGCACAAGCAATTGAAGCAAATTGTTCTGCCATCTAATAATCTTTACTAGCTCTGGAGGTGGCAACGGAATATAAATAAGGCACTGAAGTGTCATGTGTGTGTATATTTTTGTGTATATGTATGTGTGCTTGTATTTGAGTAATCGGCCACTGGTGGAAATTATAAGCTTCCCAAGCAGATCTTGAGTCTCAGTTTCTGTTGATCTTTTGATGTCCCAACTCTTAATAAGATCTTTTTGTTTCACCTGAATCTAGATATCCTGATGAAGAAGCAGGGGAGATTCCTATGGCTTATATAGTCAGAAGACCAGGAAGCACTATTAGCGAGTCGCAAATTATAGATGTCATTGCAAAACAGGTATGCCTCCAACTGAATAAGACCAAAACCGTTTTGCTTGATCGTTGCAGTAGGTGAAATCTCTGACTGTTTATGGCACAAGAAATCAAAATGAACTATCAAAATATATATCATGTTGCTTTGATGTGTTCCAGATATGACTGTTTTTCATTTGTCCATATAAAAAATATATGCATATAGTAACCAGAAGTTACCTTGCAGGTCGCACCATACAAAAAGATACGGCGTGTTGCATTCATCAACGCAATACCAAAATCTCCAGCAGGAAAGATCTTGAGGAGGGAACTCGTTAATCATGCCTCTAGTGGTGCTTCTGCAAGATTATGACGGAACAATTACATATATCTACATAATCGAAATTACCAGTTCAATTAATGTACAATATGTTGTTTTAAGTCTTCCACGTCACCTTATTGCTTCAATGTATTTTCCTATGAAGCTCATGAATTAAATTACCAGGTGTTTTAAGTTTTATGCAGCAATAATTCACAGGAGGAAAAGTGCCTTCTTTTGATGTCATGTATGGGGTGATCAATAGTTATTTCTTTATTCTCTATATTTCAACAGAATTTTCTTTATTTCACTTGTCTGTTTATACAAGTAAAAAGGTCACTCGCTTAGGTAACAAAATACTTAAAAGTTTTCCCCAGATGTTTAAGAATAGCAAATTTATATACAAAATTGATAGATAAGGGTAAAAACAGGAGCACATCTTAACTTTGGCAAGATGCCTTACCTTTTCTTGTAATTTTTTTTTTTTAATGTTAAAACCTTGGTTATAGAACGTGCATAGCGTCAAACATCATTATATTATACTTCTCCCAAGAGGAAAATTAAAAGTTAAAAAAAAAGAAAGAAGAGAAAACAAAGAATTTGATAGAGTCATATGAAGTGTTGCTTTCTGAAGCATAAACCTTAGGCAACGTGCTAACGTCTCTTGTGTCAAGTTAGTTGAAAAAAGTTACGAGCTATCAGCAATCACCCAAAACCTCGGTACTTTTGCAGCACCTTATTCGGGTCATGGCCGCCGTCGAATGCCGCCCACCGGAACCCGAAGCCGACGACGACGACGACGACAACTCGATTCACGTCTCGCTTATAGACGCGATTCAAAACTTCACTGATCTCGACATTTCCTTAAATAAGCTTGAACGCTTTCTCCGAGTTTTGGGCTTTTGTCAATACTCTTTTTTAAGCACTGCTCTCTCCTGGCTAGCCTTTTTTGTCATTTCAATTATTGTGCCTCTTCTCGTTACTTACTTCAGTTACTGCTCTAATTGTGAGCGGTATAAGATTGATCACTTTGAGCTCGAGGTTCTTGTAAGCCAATCTATTGCCGCCGCCACATCGTTGCTGTGCATCTCACACAATCTTCGTAAATATCGCATCAGGAAATTGCTTTTCGTGGATCGGTACCATGGTCAATTGACTCAGTTTAGGGAGCTGTACCTCAAAAAGATACGGGTAAGTGTTGAATTCAAGCCTTAATTTTTGTTAATCTCACATCAACGCTTTCACCCAAAATGGAGTCCATATTTGTTTAGCTATTTTCCCAATTTATTTGACGGGGTAGAGAGCTTAAGAAAGAAACAAATAGTTTTGAAACATGTAATTTGTGTGGTTACAAATCATGTCATTAAGGGTAAATGGGACAGTTTAAAGTTATATTACTTCCAAATATTGTATCATTCTTTTTGGACAAACTAAAAAAGAAAGTGTGTTGCCTAAATTGTAAAATTGAAATAGTATGCTATTGAAAGTCTAATAGAGGATAATTCCAAGAGATTAAACTTATCCCCACCCACTGTTTACACCAAATTATATTAACTTATCATGGTCAAGTGTTTAATGAAGTGAGAATATATGTTAATTGGCATGGTAATATTGAGAAATATACAAAAATATGTCATAAATCTATTGGTTTGATATAAACAACTAGTGTTTCAGGAATCTCTAAGCAGGTAAGTTCTTACCATTCCAACACGATGTTACTCCTTTTTTCTCAATCTTGGAATTCTGATTCTGTGAAATTTGTTGTTTCCAGGTCTTCTATTATTTGGTGGTTTCATGGATGACAATTTGCTTTTTGCTGAAGATAACTCGTGCAGTCACTAGGGCTGTGTATCTTTATGATGGTTCTGTGTTGTGGTCAATTGGGATTGTGGTTGCTTCACTTGTCTCATGGGCATATTCTACCATTATCTTTCTTGTGGGAACTGCTTTGTTTCATCTGGTGGGCAATTTGCAAGTTATACATTTCGAACATTTTGGCAAGCTTTTGGAAATGGATATGGATGTCTCTGTTTATATCAACGAACATATGCGTCTGACATATTATTTGTGTAAAATTAGCCACAGGTTTAGAATGTTCCTCCTCCTGGAGTACTTGATAGTCACAGCCAGCCAATGTATAGTTCTATTACAGACAACTTCAAATCAAGGAATTATCAACTTCGTAAATGCTGGTGATTTTGCGGTATGCATATTGATAATAAGTACCATTCACATAATCACTTGGTTTCACCGTTAAGTTCTTTAATTGTTTGTATGCATCTAAAGATACTATAGAGTTTTAAGCCCCAAATTCTATAGATCTTGGTGCATTTATTCAACAAGTTCAAATCCCAGTCTTGATTGGCTTACAGTAACTTGGTTGTTCAGGCATTTAGTCTTCTTTCCCAGGTGAAGGGGAACCCATGGCAATCCTACTTTTAAATTTCTCGCCATGTTAATTTATATGAAGCGCCAAAAAGTGCATTCAAAATCTTTGAGACTTGTGTATCTAGAACATCAAATCTTTTGCTTATGTCTTTACTTTGTGAACTTAAGAAACAAAGTCATCATATTAGTGGTTATTCTCTACCGAAGTATATTAAAACTGTTACTTGGCTGATCGTATTATTTTTATTGAACTTCATATTCAGGTATTATCAATTGTTCAACTGGTTGGACTACTTATATGTCTGAATGCAGCTGCAAAGATATCGCATAGAGCACAAGGCCTGGGATCAGTAGCCAGTAGATGGCATGCACTAGTTACATGTAATAACGATGACACTTCTGTCTCTGGACTTTCATCTGATGGTAGAAATGTTGAAGCACCAAAAGCACTGCGCCAGCTGCCTGTAAATTATTCAGAAGGTGATCTGGAGTCCGTTGATTGTATGCCTCCACATCCAAACATAGAACTCACCTCTACTATGTCGTCATATCACAAGAGACAAGCATTTGGTACGCAAAACCAAACTTCTGCTGAAATTTGTACTTCTTCAATGCTTGTATTATCAGTATGTTCCTATTATGCCCAAATGAACAGAGAATTTTGCAGCTTTAATGACATGATTCACTGAGGCAATATAAGGGGTCTGTTTGTTCAACAAATAGTATGAAATAACATCTAGTCCACTTTGTTATAATGATTGATGTACCTGTATGATGCATATGCTATAGTCAGGTGAAGTGAGGGTCTAAACTGCCAGAACTAGTAGATTATTTAGGACAAACTGCATTTAACAATAATCTCAATAGTCTTTGCTACTCCAAAACAGAATTACCTAGTTATCAGTACTAGTCTCTTATCAGACAGTTGAGTGAAGCCACTAGACAAAAGGGTCTCATAAGATTAAACACTTCAAGTTTCTAAGAGTTGATAAAACAAGTGTTGTAGGACTACAATGTAGTGGGACTACGATGCATCGCTTGGTTTTTGGTTTTTGGACCTCTAGAGAAGTGGAGTTGGATTTTCAGATCTCTAGAGAAGCAGATTGGGAAGGTTTGGGGATATGCTATGTAAAATACTAGCAGTTGCATTTTATGTCTTGTAACGAGTGACAATCATCGGTTTAGATCACCCAAACTACCATTACATTCTTGTTTTTCTGTACTATAATATATGTATATCATTCTCATTATGTTCGAATCAAATCCGTGTAAAACTGCTGAGTAGAATCTCTTAACTTTATAATTTTTTTACGCAGACAGCAAATTAAATCTAGTTTGCTTTATCTATGCAGTGGCTTATGTGCAGTCTAACCCTGGTGGTTTTAGCATTTTTGGATGGATGGTTGATCGATTACTCATTAACACACTTTTCTTCGTTGAGATGACTTTGGTTACTTTTCTACTCGGGATGACTCTAACAATAAAAGGTAGGTGACATACACCAGACTGCAACAACAACAGCTAAATGCTGCATACAAGCAACTCCAATTAATACTTCATGTGCTTTGCAGCTCTCGTCGAGTTTCTCTTAAGGGAAAAGCTAGAGCCATAACCTTTTGCTTCTCCGTATAATGATATAAACCTGATTCCCCTGTATTTTGGATATCACTTTTCATCATGGTCCAAAATAGGGATGATATATGTAAGAACACTACAACTGTGTTATTTATTTCTTTTCTTCTCTCATGAAACATCAACTGTATTCTTGACGAAAACAATGTTCTGCAACCTCTGTAAAACAAATTTTACTGTATCATATTGTTTACTCTTATAAATGAGTAACAATTAAATTTGTTCGCGGTTTAAAGGATACATGATTTAATTTGATACGAATGATCTCAAAACAACAAATAATTAAATTAAAGAGAGATAAAACGGTCAAACCAAACGCGATGGAACAATTAAGCCTAGCTTTGGATTTAACACTGCAACTGGCTCCGATCAAGCCCTCGATACGGACTCAGTTGTAACTAAAGAAAAAGGGATATGAAGAACACTTTGAACAACAACTAGAATACAAAAATGAACTTTATTGCTTTGATATGTGTGCCAACAGTGGTATGAAACCAAAAAGTTATCCCCTTTATATAGTAGGGGAGTTTCAATCCTAGTAAAAGTCTAAATAAGGTGAAAATCTTTTTTTTTTTTGGAAATGTTGATCTGCGGTTCATATCGGGCGGGATTTGTGCCGTAATACCTGGTTGAGGGCGGATGTCATGGCTCCCCGCTTATCGTGTTTAATCGTTCCTCTTTTTCCTTAGTCTCGAACCTCCACTCTGCTCGATCCCTATAGGTGTCGCTTGAGTTCTTCTAAAGCTTGTTAGCAATCTGGGGTCCAAGAGACGGCGTTCTTCTTTTTTAATAATGAGAAAAACCGGTCTCTTTTCAGACGACCTCGAATAAACCGGCCCGATGCGGCTATCCGCCCGGACAGTCTTTGTACTGCCTTAACGTTGTCAACTATGGTGATATCTTCTATAGCTTTTATTTTGTCCGGGTTGATCTCTATTCCCCGACTGCATAACATAAACCCGAGGAACTTGCCAGAGCTGACCCCGAAAGCACACTTCTCCAGCTTTAGCTTCATGTTTTATTTCCTCAATATGTCGAAGGTTTCCTGTAAATGCTTCAAATGTTCCTCTATCGCAGGGACTTAACCAACATATCGTCAATTTAAACCTCTATTGATTTCCATATTTGTTCTTCGAACAATCGGTTAACTAGGCGTTGATACGTGGCACCAACATTTTTTAGCCCAAATGGCATCACGTTATAACAATAGGTGCCGAATTTAGTTATGAAAGAAGTCTTTTCTTGATCCCCTGGGTCTATCTGAATTTGGTTGTACCCCGAATAGGCGTTGAGAAAACTCAGTATCTCGTGTCCGGCCGTCGCATCGATCATTCGATCGATGTTAGGCAAAGGGAATGAATCCTTCAGACACGCCTTTTTTAGATCCTTATAATCTACACATATTCTAAGTTTGTTTTCTTTTTTTAGGTACGACTACTACGTTAGCTAACCAATCTGCGTGCTTAACTTCCCTAATGGAACCTATTTTCAAAAGTTTAGATACCTCGTCTTTGATGAACGCGTGTTTGATCTCGATTTGCAGCCTTCTCTTTTGTTTGACCGGGTGGAACTTTGGATCCAAGCTCAATTTGTGAGTTGTCACCTCCGGTAGGATCCCTGTCATATCTAAGTGGGACCCGGCGAAACAATCGGTATTAGATTTAAGAAAATCAATAAGTTTTATCCTGAGCTCGGGAGTTAGTCCTGTGCCCAGGTATACATTCCAATCTGGTAGGTGCTCGATCAATATAACATGATCCAATTCCTCGATTGCCTATTTAGTGGCATCTGTGTCATTGGGTGATATAAAAGATCTCAGGTGTAGTGTTTACCGGCGAAGTTATTTCACCATTTGTTGTTTCGCACGTGATGCTGAATCCGTTCAGCACCCGAACCGCCGATACAATTTTGTCCAATAATCCTTGCTGTTCTACGACCCTCCATCGGATGATATTGGTCGAGCTACCTGGGGTCAATCATCACCACGTTTAACTCGAGATTTTTTGATAAGCACATATATTACCAGTGCATCATTGTGAGGCTGGATGATGCCCTTGTCATCTTCGTTGCTGAACGAGATGGCCCCTTCGGGGATGTAATCCTGGGTGAATTTTCCCTTGTGAAAGAAACTTTGGTGCATTTTATCACTGGCCCTTGGGGGACATCCACTCCCCCAATGATCATGTTGATCACGTGTTGGGGCTCCCCTTGTTAAACCTGTTTGTTGGCGACCCTTTTTTCTGAAATGATTTTTGGCCCGTTCTCTTAGGATTTTCGAAGATGCCTGTTATTGAATAATCGAGCCACTTCCTCCCTTAGTTGTCGACAATCTTCGGTTTATGACCGTGAGTACCGTAGTACTTGCACACTAAGCTATGATCCCTCTATGAGGGATCAGACTGAAGTGGTCTAGGACACTTGGTCTCTTTGATGCGAGCTATGGACGACACTTTACTTGCAACATCCACGTTGAAATTGTACTCCGATAATCTCGGTGCTTCCCCACCTCCGAGCGACCTGACAAAATTGTTTTTACTCATTAAAGCTCGGTTGCTCGGTCCCTGATCATTTCTCTTGTCGTTCCTAGTTCGATGGCGACCAGATCCGTTTCCCCTTCTGTCTGGGCCGTACGGCTGATACAGATCTCAGACCGACCTTGACTCCTAGTCGATAATCCTCTTAGATTTGTCGTTCATTCTGTTGGGGTAAACATGCCATGTGGGGCCCCCAGCTGGTCGTCCTCGACTCTGTTAGAATGATATCCGTTGTGGACGTCCCGCCAAGTAACCGGCGGGTAATCCAATAAGTTTTGCTTCAATTGTTGAGAAGCAACGGAACTTCGGCGGTTGAGGCCTTGTGTAAACGCCTGAACGACCCAATCATCCGCGATTGAGGACAGGTCCATTCGCTCAATCTGGACCTCGACACGACTCCATAAGCATCTCGTTATCCCTCTGCATGACTTTGAAAAGGTCTGACTTCCTCGTCTCAACCTTGATGGCGGCAGCATGGCTTTTGCAAAAGCATCCGCAAGCATAGCAAATAAATCAAATAGAATTCGGAGGCAAGTTGTGGTACCATATCATTGCTCCTTTGGACTAGGTTTCCCCAAATTTCTTCAATAACACCGATTCGATCTCGTCGTCTTTCAGGCCATTCTCTTTAATTGCGCACGTATAAGAGGTTACATGCTCGTTTGGATCTGTGGTCCCATTATACATGGGAATGTCGGGATTCAGAATCTCTTCTGGATCGGCTTCGGCGCCGCACTCGAAGGGAAAGGCTTCTGAATGAACTTTTTGAAATCCGGCCGCTTCAATATTGGAGGCTCTCCCCGGATCTGATTGACCCTAGAATTGTAAGTTTTCACCTTCTTGCCGTTGGCCTTTATCTTTTTCTTACCAGACTCCACCCGCTTTGTCATTCCTTTGACAAGCACAAAACACAACATGAAATTGATGCTCGCTAATCAAAGATAGCATAGTATAATATCGTCTCCACAGGGGTTGAATTTAAACAATATTCGAGTAATTTCTGATTTAATTGCTATTCAGGAGGATCAACACTTAAGCTAAATGATTATGAACTAAGTTTAACTACTAAAACAATGCAATAGACAATTGACGACAAGGAATTGGAGATTCATAGAGTGGTTTCTTATCAATGTGAGGGATAAGGGTTTGACAGGATAGGTGCAAGATAGCTATTTGGGATTTAACTCTAGTTTAATTCACTATAATATTCTAATGTTTCTCACGAATTCACTCGATGGTTAGTTCAAACGTGTGGTCAAAACTTCTCTCTCGATTAAATCTCAACTCTACGAGGTAAAGTAATATAAGCATTGTGAAGTATGCAAGCATGCATTAATGGATTGGTCCTTAGGAAAACATCTCACGAATATTCTCCTAACTTGATTCAATCAACAATTCAACAAGCACTTTCGATTACTTAAGAGAATCAATGAATTAAATCAAATAAAATAATGCGAAGATAATCATCATGATATTCCTCTTTTGGTTAAATAACCTGACGAATAAAGTTGCAGCAATTCAAAAATTCATAAACGAATTCACGCACGAATTACAGTTAAAATCCATAAATATTATCAACACACCAAATCCGTCAAATCCTACAGGAAGCTACTCTATAATCATGGAGGAAGTCATCACAAATATAATTAAAGAATGAGAAAACATCAATCTAACACTACAATCCAATCTCCCGTATTGAATTGATGGAAAGATGATGAAATCCCGTGTCATGTCTGTCACGCCCAAACCTGGGCAGGCGTGGCTGACACCCGGTGCCGCATTGGCCGGAGCGAACCACTCCGTAACTCATTTTTTTTCTAACTATCATGGGCCAACATTACCACAACTTGTAATGTATAACTATAAGTGGGAAAACACTGTATCAATGAACCATCATTTTTAAAACATGAATACATATGGGCTATCAAGGCCTCTGACATACTGTACAAAATGAACCTCTGTCTACAAAGCCTCTAGGATTATTTGACATCAAATGGGACAGGGTACCGGCCTATCCATAAGTCTTTAGCAAAACTCTGATACGATGACTCATAGACTCGGCTGCACTCCGAATGAGGTGGAGTCTTACTGATCCTTCGGTGAATGCCAATCTCGTCTACTATGAGGGCTCGTCAAACTGATTATCTATTCCTGCGGGCATGAATGCAGCGTCCCCAACAAAAAGACGTCAGTACGAATAATGTAATGAGTACGTAAGGCAGAACTGAACCATAACAATAAGTCAACATTAATTAAAGACATATAAGAATCAACCTAAATCTCTAAAGTGCCACCGTATATACATACTTGTTATACTTATATATATAATACTTCTCTTTGACACTATCATCCATATGGTATGATGCGTGACTGCCCAACTGATCAGTTGTAACTGCCCGACCGTTCGTAGCGCGGTAGTAAATATATGACTGCCCGAACGGTCGTAGCTCGGTGGTAAATGTATAGCTGCCCAACCGACCATAGCTCGATGGTAAATGCATGACTGCCCGGCCGACTGTAGCTCGGTGGTAAATGAATATGCATGACTTCCCAACCGGTGGTAAATAATGATACATAACTGCCCAACAGGTGCTAAATGCATGAAGATGCATGTATCACTATATTATAAACATTAACATCTCTATTATATACCTCAATAGGGACTTAGAGACATACTTAGACATGCTTTGAATTACATTTCATAGGAATGAATAACGTAGACATCCTTAACTACTAAGAGTAGAGCCATTTATGGAGTAACATTCTGTTTACGTATCGTTACTTGGATCATGCCAAAAGAAGGAAGGATTAGCCGTAACATACCTTTGTCATTTACTTAACCACACGATGACGGTTCATCCCGTTAATACTTCAATCTGAAACTTGCGATTTAGAGAACATCAGCAGGTAATTATCTTTCAAAATCTGGACAACATAAGTTCCTTCGCCCAATTTACCACTACGTTCTCTAATATACACTTCTTATAATAATATTACAACTTTCTCTATAAAATGAATAGTAGTTCCTTAAATCTAAAGTGATCTGAAGGAGTTGAAATCTCCTTTTCCTTCCTTTAAATACTGCCACGCCAACTATCCCTTTTTCAAAGTCTCATTTCGATTCATGCCACCTATTTTAATGAATGTAAGAGTCACAATGTTTCTAAGGTAAAAGCTGCCACGTGAGATAATCTAATTTTATCCAAAGATTTTTAATTATCTCCCACTAAAATTCATTAATTACCCAATTATCTACCTAATTAAGAACTGTCTCAAATTACTCAAAATACTACTCACTTTTAACACACTTTATGTACCCTACTATCATGGTCATGTGGTACCATATAAAATCAATGCATACACTATTATTTCATTAACCATCCATGTAAATATATATATATTTTCTCAACCTCTAATTTTTCTAATCTCATATAAAGTAGTACAAATTTTTGTACGCTTAACTCTTAGAATGGTAAAAAGATAACCTTCTTTTTTCGTGAGAAAATAATTTCTATCTTTACAATAAATAAAATCTCATAAACTTTCTTATATTATGTGTATAATTTAAAGCATATTTGGAAGTAGTAATATTAATAACTATATAAAATCATATTTTTCAAACTTTTTTACAAAAATGTTCCACTCAAAATACCACATCAAATGTATATAACGGTATCAATATTGTTGAAATTACTTGGTCTTATAACAACATAGTCACAAATCCTTTATAACCTCATGAATGGTCTTAATCCCCTTCAAGATCATATGAATTACTACGACTTATCCTAATATTAAAGTACGGGATGTAACAATGTCGCCTATTTAGAAACATTCGTCCTCGAATGTTAACTCTTTAGAGATTTACAAAATTTTCACTAGGGCCTCCTCTGTAAACTAAACTAAAACTCAAACTATATCTGAAGTCTCGACTATTCACAACCTTTTGTAGTTGAGTATCTCATATCTTCTTCACCTTTACCTTACTTACTTTTCAATCCCGCATCGTATCTTCTGTTTCTTTCATAACCTTCCTTCCACATAGGTGGAAATTATGCCTTTAAGCTCTACTTTGATACATACACCTTTGGTGCATACATAATTTGGCGAAAGCTTCATACTGACTTTGTATGACTCAACTCTATGGAACGATCTGGAACCAAAAGAAAGGTAACATTTCCTAAATGCCCTATAGCCTCTCAACTATAAATGTGGTGCGCAACATACCCATAAGTGAGACTCTATCTAGGCACGACTTTGTAGACTTCCTAGGACATGACCCGCTCTGATACCACTTTGTCTCGCCCCAAACCTGGGGAGGCATGGCTGGCACCCGGTTCCGCACTGGACCGAGCGAACCACTCTGTAACTCATTTTTTCTAACTATCATGGGCCAACATGGCCACAACTTGTAATGTATAACTATAAGTGGGCAAATGCTGTATTAATGAACCATCATTTTTAAAACATAAATACATATGGGTCGTCAAGGCCTCTGACATACCGTGCAAAATGAACCTCTGTCTACAATCCTCTAATATTAGTTGACATTAAATGGGATAGGGTACCGGCCTACCCATAAGTCTATAGCAAAACTCTGATACGATGACTCATAGACTCGGCTGCACTCCGAATGAAGTGGAGTCTTACCAATCCTCCGTTGAATTCCAATCTCGTCTACTATGAGGGCTCGTCAAACAGATTATCTATTCCTGCAGGCATGAATGCAGCGTCCCCAACAAAAGGACGGCAGTACGAATACTTTATTGAGTATGTAAGGCAGAACTGAAACATAACAATAAGTCAACATTAATTAAAGACATATAAGAATCAACCTAAATCTCTAAAGTGCCACCGTACATATATACTTGTTATACTTATATGTATAATGCTTCTCTTTCAGACTATTATCCATATCGTATGATGCATGACTGCCCAACTGATCAGTGGTAACTGCCCGACTGGCTGTAGCGCGGTGATAAATGCATGACTACCCGACCGGATGTAGCTCGATAGTAACTATATAACTGCCCAACCGGACGTAGCTCGGTGGTAAATGCATGACTTCCCGATCGACCGTGTCTCGGTGGTAAATGCATGTGTCACGACCCAATTTACCCTCCGAAAGGTATCGTGACAGCATCTAATCTCTACGACTAGGTGAGCCTAATATTAAGGGAAAACTTTAATAAAAATACAAGAAATAAGGAAAATAAGGGCATAATCTAAAATAGCAACAAAAAAAAAAAACAGTGTCGCTCGGCTCATACAAAATAGTCTCCCAGTGACCCCGAATGTCACAAAGTCACAAGATTCTATGAACTACTGTAGCTCTAAACAAGTATGGAAATACACAAAAAGGACTCTAAACGATGGAGTAGAAGGGGACTCTGAGGATTCTGCGGACGCGACAGAAATACCTTGTAGTCTCCTAGAATCAGCATCAAATACTATACTCGAGGCTGATAGCTCGTACCTGGATCTGCACACGAAAACATGTGCAGGAAAGGGCATGAGTACACCACATTGGTACCTAGTAAGTGTTAAGCCTAACCTCGGTCAAGTAGTGACGAGGTCAGGTTAAGGCCCTACTGGAGTAAATACAATCAATTTAAAACGGTAAAGGAGATAAGTAAATTCTACAGTAAGCATTTAAAGAAAAAAAACCTTCGAAAACTTAACAGTCAAGGGAGCCCTCGACTCAGAACAAGGTAAACGCAAGGTGGAATCTTCCGGGATACCGTCCCGTAGTTCCAAATGATTATGAAGTACAAGGGGATCTCCCGGAATACGTCCGTAGTCCCAATTTAAATATGCAGTGTTGGGGGATCTCCCGGAATACGTCTGTGGTCCCAATTTAAATATGCAGTACAAGGGGATCTCCCAGAATACGTCTGTATTTCCGAAATAAATATTCAGTAGAGGGGGATCTCCCGGAACACGTCCGTAGTCCCAAAATAAATATGCAGTAGAGGGGGATCTCTGCATAGAGGGGGATCTCCCGGAACACGTCCGTAGTCCCAAAATAAATATGCAGTACAGGGGGATCTCCCGGAATACATCCGTAGTCCCAATTTAAATATGCAGTACATGATGAAATGACAAGTATAACATCGAATTAAATAGTTTATACTAATCACAAATAAGGAGAATAAGGACTTTACTAAGCATGGCGCACAGAAGATCAAATAGGCAATTAAACACGAAAGCATGCTTTTCTAACCTAAGCTAAAGAATTTAACATATAGTGCAATTTCGTAGAAGAAGACAATTTATGTTTTAGGAAGACAAAAATGGGATTTTTGAAATAATGGCCCGCGTACGTACTCATCACCTCACGTACACGGTGTCCACACAACAAATAGTATCAAATATCCTAAGGGGGAAGTCCCCAACACAAGGTTAGGCAAGCCACTTACCTCAACCGCTCAAATCAACTTGAAACCACGTTCTTGCCACGGGTATCCAACTCCGAACGACCCGAATCTATTCTAATAAATTACATAATATAAATATAACTACAAGCAACTAGTTCAACTAATCAATTCGAAGCTAAAACGCGAAATTAGGAAAATCGCCCCAAAAAGTCCCCCGGTCCCACGCCTCAGAATCGGGTGAAATTTATAAATTTCGAACAACCATTCACTCACGAGTCTAACCATACCAAATTTACTCAAAAGAGATACCAAATTCTCGATCAAAATCCAAAAACTCGGCCTAGGAACATTTCTCAACTTTCCCCCAATTTTGACCCCAAATCCAAAATTAGATGATAAAATTAAGCATAGATTAGCGGGAATTAATCAAAACTAAGTAAAAATCACGTACCCCAAACACCCACATAAAAATCCCTCCAAAAGTCGCCTAATCCCGAGCTATCAAGTCCAAATAGGGAAAAAATGACATAAACCCTCGATTTTGGAACATTTTAAATCTGCCGAGGCATTTCTTCATCGCGATCGCGGAAAGACTCATGCGATCGCGAAGAACATCTTTCCTGCCTCACATTTTTACTCTGAGCGACCGTGATTCAACCCACGCGAACACGATGAAATGAATTCTCTGACTTACGTGACCGCAATTGGACCCACGCAATCGTGAAGGATTAAAGCCCAACTTTCCTTTGCCGCCTTATTCTTCTGTGCGAACGCGACCTGGCCCATGTGTTCGCGATGCACAACCTGCATCCCCTACGCGATTGCGTCCCTTGCTCTGCGATCGCAATGAGTTACACCCAACTGACCTCTCGATTTCTCTACGCGATCGCGAGCTTCCTCACGCGATCGCGATGAATAGAACCAGCTGTAGACACCAGCAAAAACCTACAATCTTTCAAAGTCCAAAAATGACCCCTTGAGCATCTGAAACACACCTGAGGACCTTGAGACCTCAACCAAACCTATTAACCAGTCCCATAATACCATACGAATTTATTCGAGCCTTCCAACCACCTCGAACAACACTAAAAACATGAATTAAACATAGATTCAAGCCTAAGAACTTAGCATTTTTCCAAAATCTACAAACGATGCCGAAAAACGTCAAACCTAGTCCGAATGACCTCAAATTTGACACACGGGTCACAAATGACACTACGAACCTATATCCACTTCCGAAATTCCATTCCGAGCTCGATATCAAAATTTTCCTTATCGGCCAAAATCGCCAAAAATCTAACTTTCACCAATTCAAGCCCAAATCTACTACAAACCTCCAAAGCACATTCCGGACGCGCTCCTAACCCCAAAATCACTCAACTGAGCTAATGGAGTGGACATAACTCCATTCCGGGTCCATCTTCACACTGTTTTGACTACGACCCAATTCTATGGCTTAAACTCACAACTAGTGACTAAGTGTCCCAAAACTCTCTGAATTTCATAACTAATCACTCCGGCAAGTTTCAATAGCAGAAAAAAATGTGGGGGAATAAGCTATTAGGGGATAAAGGCTCTAACCCTCAAAACGAACGGCCAGGTCGTTACATTCTTCCCTTCTTAAAATAATAATTCGTCCTCGAACGAGTAATAAGGCATAACTGAAGCTGTGAAAAGATGAGGGTACTTGTTGTGCATATCCTGCTCAGTCTCCCAAGTCACCTCCTCGACCGGCTGACCCCTCCACTGGACCTTTTCTGATGCAATATTATTTGACCTGAGTTTTCTGACATGCCTATCCAAAATGGCTACTGGCTCCTCAAAATAATATAGATCCTTGTCCAACTGGACTGAGCTGAAATCCAATACATGAGGTTGATCACTGTGATACTTCCGGAGCATAGACATGTGGAATACCGGATGAACCCCTGCTAGGCTGGGAGGTAAGGCAAGCTCATATGCAACCTCCCCAACGCGCTGAAATATCTCAAAAGGATCAATGAACCTCGGACTTAGCTTACCCTTATTCCCGAACCTCATGACGCCCTTCATAGGTGATACCCGAAGCAAAACCTGGTCACCAGTCATAAATGCCAAATCACAAACCTTCCAGTCCGCATAAATCTTCTGCATGGACCGGGTTGTTCGAAGTGTCTCTTGAATCACCTTTACCTTATCCAGAGCATCCTGGACCAAATCTGTACCCAACAATCGGGCCTCGCCCAGCTCAAACCAACCTACTGGGGACCGGCATCGCCTACCGTCCAAAGCCTCATACGGTGCCATCTGAATGCTGGACTGGTAACTGTTGTTGTAGGAAAAATCTTCGAGTGGAAAGAACTATCCCCATGACCCTCCGAACTCCATCGCACAGGCGCAAAGCATATCCTCAAGAATCTGAATCGTGCGCTCGGACTGCCCGTCTGTCTAAGGGTGAAAGGCTGTGCTCAGCTCCACCCTAGTACCCAACTCCTGTTGTACGGCTCTCCAGAACCGTGATGTGAACTGAGTACCTCTGTCTGAAATGATAGATACTGGAATACCGTGAAGGCAAAAGATCTCTCTGATATAAATCTCAGCCAATCTCTCCGAAGAATAAGTGGTCAGCACCGGAATGAAATGAGCTGACTTGGTCAGCCGATCCACGATCACCCAAATAATATCGGACTTTCTCAAAGTCCGTGGAAGTCCAACTAAAAATTCCACGGTGATCCGCTCCCACTTCCACTCAGGGATCTCTAACCTCTGAAGTAAACCACCAGGCCTCTGGTGCTCATATTTGACCTGCTGACAATTGAGACACTTGGCCACAAACCCCACTATATCCTTCTTCATCCTTCTCCACCAATAGTGCGATCTCAAATCCTGGTCCATCTTCGCGACACCCGGATGAATGGAGCACCGCGAACTACAGGCCTCCTCAAGAATCATCTCCCGAAGCCCATTTACATTGGGCACACAAATCCGGCCCTGCATCCTCATCACGCCATCATCATCTATAGTCACATCTTTGACATCACCTCTCCGGACCCTATCCTGAAGAACCAGAAGGTGTGGGTCATCATACTGACGCACTCTGATGCGGTCATAAAGAGAAGACCGAGCAACCACACAATCTAATACCCGACTAGGATCTGAAGTATCCAATCTCACGAACTGACTGGCTAAGGTCTGAACATCAAAGGCTAAGGGCCTCTCAGCTGCCGGAAGATATGTTTAACTCCCCAAACTCTTCGCCCGGCGACTCGAGGCGTCGGCCACTACATTGAACTTCCCCCGGTGGTATAATATAGTGATATCCTAGTCTTTCAGTAGCTCCAACCACCTACACTAACGTAGATTATGGTCCTTCTGCCTGAGCAAGTGCTGCAAACTCCGGTGATCAGTGTAAATCTCACAAGGAACACCGTACAAATAATGATGCCAGATCTTAAAGGCGTGAACAATAGCTGCTAACTCGAGATCATGAACCGGATAATTCTTCTTATGCACCTTCAACTATCTGGACGCGTAGGCAATCACTCTACCGTCTTGCATCAATACCGCTCCAAGGTTAATCCTCGAGGCATCACAATAGACAATATAGGACCCCAAACCTCTAGGAAACACTAATACTGGGGCTGTAGTCAAAGCTTTCTTGAGTTTATGAAAGCTCTCTTCACATTGCTTGGACCACCTGAACGGAGCACCCTTCTTGGTCAATCTGGTCATAGGTGCTGCAATAGATGAAAATCCCTCTACAAAGCGACGATAGTACCCCGCCAAACCAAGGAAACTGCGGATCGCCGTAGCTGATGATGGTCTAGGCAAACTCTACACCGCCTCCATCTTATTCGGATCGACCTTGATCCCATCACAAGACACTATGTGGCCCAAGAATGCCACTGAATCAAGCCAGAATTCACACTTAGAGAATTTTGCATACAATCTCTTCTCCCTTAAAGTCTGACGCACGGTCCTCAGGTGCTGCTCATGATCTTCTAAGGACCAAGAATATACCAGGATGTATTCAATAAACACAATGACTAAAGAATCAAGATAACGCCGGAACACACTGTGCATCAAGCATAAAGGCTTCTGGGGCATTGGCAGCCCAAATGACATGACAAGAAACTCATAGTGACCATATCTGGTCCTGAAGGCAGTCTTCGGGATATCTGGCTCCCAAATCTTCAACTGATGATAGCCATAACGCAAGCCAATCTTGGAAAATACCCTGGCACCCTGTAACTGATCAAATAAATCATCGATGCGAGGCAAGGGATACCCGTTCTTCGTTGTAACCTTGTTCAACTGCTGATAGTCAATACACATACGCATAGAACCATCCTTTTTCTTCACAAATAATATCGGAACACCCCAAAGCGATACACTTGGCCTGATGAAACCCTTATCAAGAAACTCCTGCAACTTCTCCTTCAACTCCTTCAACTCAGGAGGACCCATACGGTAAGGACGAATAGAAATGGGATGAGTGCTTGGCAACAAATCAATGCCGAAATCAATTTCTCTATCGGGCGGCATACCCAGAAGATCAGTTGGAAATACATTAGGGAAGTCCCTCACTACTGGGACTGACTCAACTGTAGGGGTATCAACACTGGCATCTCTCACATAGGCCAAAATACGCATCACACCCCTTCTCCATTATCTGCTGAGCCTTAAGAAATGAAATGACCCTGCGGGGAGTATACTTTAAGGTACCTTTCCACTCTAATCTCGGTAAGCCTGTCATAGCCAGCATCACGGTCTTAGTGTGATAATCAAGAATACCATAATGGGGTGAAAACCAGTCCATGCCCAAGATAAAATCAAAATCTACCATACTGAGCAATAACAAATCGACTATGGCCTCAAACCACTAAGAACAATCAAACACGACCGATATACGCGGTCCACAACTAGAGAGTCTCTTACAGGAGTAGATACATAAATAGGGGAACTCAAAGAATCCCGAGATATACCCAAATGTTGATCAAAATAAGAAGACACATATGAATACGTAGAGCCTGGGTCAAATAATACTGATGCATCCCTATGACAGACAAGGATGATACCTGTGATGACTGAATCATAAGGAACGACCCCAGAATAGGATGGAAGGGCATAGTACCTGGCCTGTCCTCCCCCTCTAGGGCGACCATGACCTCCTCGACCTCCACCTCGAGTTTCCTGGGGAGGTGGAGTGGCAGTTGGGGTTGAAAGAATGACCAGAGGACCCTATGGAGCACGTGGAGGCTGATAAGTTTGTGGAGGTGCACCCCTCCTGGCTCTGGGGCATTCTCTAATCATGTGATGAGTGTCATCATACTCAAAGCAACCCCTCGGAGGACGCGATAGTTGAGACTGACTCGGACCTCGCCTGCTAGACTGGTCGGTAATAGCACCTCGAGCTGGAGGCATACCGGATACTGGCGGTGCATAATAAGGATCCTGAGGTCTAGGAGGAGCTGGGACACCGCTGGCTGTTGAAAGGGTTGAATGAACGGGGAAACTCACAAAACCCCTACCATAGCGTGCTGCTGGTGCACGAGCTCCTGAATAATGACCAGTCCTTCGAGACCTCTTGGCCTCTATCTCCTCTCTGTCCGAGCAAACATGCCCTCTACCCTCCTAGCAATACTCACTGCCTGCTGATAAGTGATATCCATCTCCAACTATCTAGTTATACTGGTGTGAATACTGGGGTGGAGTCCCTCAATGAAGCGAGGAATCCTCTCTCTGACTTTGGCAACAAAATCCGGTGCATGACGATCTAACTCACTGAAACTAACTGCATACTCCGACACAATCATAGCACCCTGGCGCAACTGCTCAAACGCTACGCACCAAGCATCATGAGGCTCTGAGGGACGTACTCGCGCAAGAACATCTTTAAAAACTGAGTCCAAGTGAGTGAGGCTGCCTCGTCTGGACTACTCAGCTCATAGGCACGCCACCATTGATATGCCGCTCCCCTCAGCTGGAAAGTCGGTGAAAGAAACCCCACTCGTCTCCACAATGCCCATAGTGCGGAGAATACGATGACACTCCTCAAGAAAACCCAGAGCATCATCTGAATCTAGCCCGTTGAAAGTAGATGGGTGGTACTTTTTGTACCTCTCAAGTCTGACCTGCTCTGCCTCAGAAGCAGCTACCCTGGTCTCATGCTAAACCGGAGCCACTGGGGGCATATGAATATACTCTAGGGCCTGATCAACCTGGACCCTCTGCTCAAGAGTGCGGATTGCAGGAGTCTGTGCCCCTCCCCTGGTCTGAGATGTAGCGGGAGCTATCGGAAGTATTCCAGCCTGAGCTAGAGTGCTGAACATGCTGATGAACTGAGTTAAAGTCTCCTGGAAGGATGGAGCAACAATAGGAATCTCGGGTGTCGGCCCTCTAGCTATAGCTGCTGGGGGATCCTCTCCAGCAACTCTCATAGGTGCTCGGGCTGCACCGCGTGGTCATCCTCTACCCCGACCCCGGCCTCTGGTGGCTCGAGCAAGGGGCTCGGGTGCCTGATCGTTGGTCCTCCCAGTACGGGTCCTAACCATCTGTGGGAAAGAATAGAATAGAATTTTAGAAGTTTGATACAATAACTCGCACGACAAGGAAATCAAAGAAATATGATTGTTCTTAACAGGTACATAGCCTCTCGTAGATAAGCACAGACGTCTCCGTACTGATCCGCGAAACTCTCATAAACCGGCTTGTGACTCGCGACTCCTATGAACCTGGCTCTGATACCAACTTGTCACGACCCAATTTACCCTCCGAAAGGTATCATGACATCATCTAATCTCTACGACTAGGTGAGCCTAATATTAAGGGAAAACTTTAATAAAAATACAAAAAATAAGGAAAATAAGGGCATAATCTAAAATAGCAACAAAAAAAAAAATAGTGCCGCTCGGCTCATACAAAATAGTCTCCCAGTGACCCCGAATGTCACAACGTCACAAGATTCTATGAACTACTGTAGCTCTAAACAAGTATGGAAGTACATAAAAAGGACTCTAAACGATGGAATAGAAGGGGACTCTGAGGATTCTGCGGACGCGACAAAAATGCCTTGTAGTCTCCTAGAATCAGCAACAATTACTATCCTCGAGGCTAATAGCTCGTACCTGGATCTGCACACGAAAACATGTGCAGGAAAGGGCATGAGTACACCACATTGGTACCTAGTAAGTGCTAAGCCTAACCTCGGTCAAGTAGTGACGAGGTCAGGTTAAGGGCCTACTGGAGTAAATACAATCAATTTAAAACGGTAAAAGAGATAATTAAATTCTACAGTAAGCAGTTAAAGAAAAAAAACCTTCGAAAACTTAACAGTCAAGGGAGCCCTCGGCTCAGAACAAGGTAAATGCAAGGTGGAATCTCCCGGGATACCGTCCCGTAGTTCCAGATGATTATGAAGTACAAGGGGATCTCCCGGAATACGTCCGTAGTCCCAATTTAAATATGCAGTGTTGGGGGATCTCCCGGAATACGTCTGTGGTCCCAATTTAAATATGCAGTACAAGGGATCCCGGAATACGTCCGTATTTCCAAAATAAATATGTAGTAGAGAGGGATCTCCCGGAACACGTCCGCAGTCCCAAAATAAATATGCAGTACAAGGGGATCTCCCGGAATACGTCCGTAGTCCCAATTTAAATATGCAGTACAGGATGAAATGACAAGTATAACATCGAATTAAATAGTTTATACTAATCACAAATAAGGAGAATAAGGACTTTACTAAGCATTGCGCACAGAAGATCAAATAGGCAATTAAACACGTAAACATGCTTTTCTAACCTAAGTAAACAGTTTAACATATAGTGCAATTTCATAGAAGAAGAACAATTTATGTTTTAGGAAGAGAAAAATGGGATTTTTGAACTAATGGACCGTGTACGTACTCGTCACCTCACGTACACGGTGCCCACACAACAAATATTATCAAATCCTAAGGGGGAAGTCCCCAACACAAGGTTAGGCAAGCCACTTACCTCAACCACTCAAATCAACTTGAAACCACGTTCTTGCCACGGGTATCCAACTCCAAGCGACCCGAATATATTCAAATAAATTACATAATATAAATATAACTACAAGCAACTAGTTCAACTAATCAATTCGAAACTAAAACGCGAAATTAGGAAATCGCCCCAAAAAGTCCCCCGGTCCCACGCCTCAGAATCGGGTGAAATTTACAAATTCCGAACAAACATTCACTCATGAGTCTAACCATACCAAATTTACTCAAAAGAGATACCAAATTCTCGATCAAAATCCAAAAACTCGGCCTAGGAACATTTCTCAATTTCCCCCCAATTTTCACCCCAAATCAAAAATTAGATGATAAAATTAAGCATAGATTAGCGGGATTTAATCAAAACTAAGTAAGAATCACTTACCCCAAACACCCACATAAAAATCCCTCCAAAAGTCGCCTAATCCCGAGCTATCAAATCCAAATAGGGGAAAAAATGACATAAACCCTCGATTTTGGAACATTTTAAATCTGCCGAGGCATTTCTTCACCGCGATCGCAGAAAGACTCATGCGATCGCGAAGAACAACTTTGCTGCCTCACATTTTTACTCTGAGCGACCGCGATTCAACCCTCGCGAACGTGATGAAATGAATTCTCTGACTTACGCGACCGCAATTGGACCCATGCGATCGCGAAGGGTTAAAGCCCAGCTTCCCTTTTACTGCCTTATTCTTCTATGCGAACGCGACCTGGCCCATGCGTTCGTGATGCACAACCTGCATCCTCTACGCGATTGCGTCCCTTTCTCTGCGGTCGCAATGAGTTACACCCAACTGGCCTCTCGATTTCTCTACGCGATCGCGAGCTTCCTCACGCGATCGCGATGAAGAACACCAGCTGCAGACACCAGCAAAAACAACCGATCTTTCAAAGTCCAAAAATGACCTGTTGAGCTTCCGAAACACACCCGAGGCCCCCGGGACCTCAACCAAACCTACCAAGCAATCCCATAACACCATACAAACTTATTCGAGCCTTCCAAACACCTCGAAGAACAACAAAACATGAATTAAACACGAATTCAAGCCTAAGAACTTAACATTTTCCCAAAATCTACAAACGAAGTGTCTCCTGAATCACCTTTACCTTATCCAGGGCATCCTGGACCAAATCTGTACCCAACAATCGGGCCTCTCCTGGCTCAAACCAACCTACTGAGGACCGGCACCGCCTACTCTACGAAGCCTCATACGGTGCCATCTGAATGCTGGACTAGTAACTATTGTTGTAGGCAACATCTTCGAGTGGAAAGAACTAGTCCCATGACCTTCCGAACTCCATCGCACAGGCGCAGAGTATATCCTCAAGAATCTGAATCGTGCGCTCGAACTGCCCGTCCGTCTGAGGGTGAAAGGGTGTGCTCAAGTCCACCCTAGTACCCAACTCTTGTTGTACGGCTCTCCAGAACCGTGATGTGAACTGAGTACCTCTGTCTGAAATGATAGATACTGGAATACCGTGAAGGCGGAAGATCTCTCTGATATAAATCTCAGCCAATTTCTCTGAAGAATAAGTGGTCAGCGCCAGAATGAAATGAGCTGACTTGGTCAGCCGATCCATGATCACCCAAATAACATCGAACTTTCTCAAAGTCCGTGGAAGTCCAACTACAAAGTCCATGGTGATCCGCTCCCACTTCCACTTGGGGATATCTAACCTCTGAAGTAAACCACCAGGTCTCTGGTGCTCATATTTGACATGCTGACATTTGAGACACTTGGCCACAAACCCCACTATATCCTTCTTCATCCTTCTCCACCATTAGTGCTGTCTCAAATCCTGGTACATCTTCATGGCACCCGGATGAATGGAGTACCGCGAACTATGGGCCTCCTCAAGAATCATCTCCCGAAGTTCATCTACATTGGGCACAGAGATCCAGGTCTGCATCCTCATCACTCCATCATCATCAATAGTCACATCTCTGGCATCACCTCGCCGGACCTTGTCCTGAAAAACCAGAAGGTGGGGGTCATCATACTGACTCTCTTCGATGCGGTCATAAAGAGAAGACCGAACAACCACACAAGCTAATACCCGGCTAGGCTATGAAGTATCCAATCTCATGAACTGACTGGCTAAGGTCTGAACATCTAAGGCTAAGGGCCTCTAAACTGCCGGAAGATATGCTTAACTCCCAAAACTCTCCGCCCGGCGACTAAAGGCATCGGCTACTACATTGGCCTTCCCTGGGTGGTATAATATAGTGATATCATAGTCTTTTAGTAGCTCCAACCACCTCCGCTGACGTAGATTAAGGTCCTTCTGCCTGAACAAGTGTTGCAAACATTGGTGATCAGCGTAAATCTCACAGGGAACACCGTACAAATAATGATGCCAGATCTTCAGGGCGTGAACAATAGCTGTTAACTAGAGATCATGAACCGGATAATTCTTCTCATGCACCTTCAACTGTCTGGACGCGTAGGCAACCACTCTATTGTCCTGCATTAATACCGCTCTAAGGCCAATCTTCGAGGCATCACAATAGACAGTGTAGGACCCCGAAACTCTAGAAAAAACTAATACTAGGGATGTATTCAAAGCTATCGTGAGCGTCTGAAAGCTCTCCTCACACTCCTCGGTCCACTGAATAGAGCACCCTTCTGGGTCAGTCTATTCATAGGTGCTGCAATAGATGAAAATTCCTCTACAAAGCGACGATAGTACCCCGCCAAACCAAACCTACCCACAAATTCATAACACCATACGAACTTATTCGAGCCTTCCAACCACCTCGTACAACACCAAAAACATGAATTAAAATGAATTCAAGCCTAAGAACTTAGCATTTTTCCAAAATCTACAAACGATGCCGAAACACGTCAAACCTAGTCCGAATGACCTCAAATTTGACACACGGGTCAAAATGACACTAGGAACCTAAAACCACTTCCGGAATTCCATTCCAAGCTCGATATCAAAATTTCCCTTATCGGTGGAAATCGCCGAAAATCTAACTTTCTCCAATTCAATCCTAAATCTACTACAAACCTCCAAAATACATTTCGGATGCGCTCCTAACCCTAAAATCACTCAACGGAGCTAAGGGAGTCAACGAAACTCCATTCCGGGTTCGTTTTCACACATTACCGACTACGGTCGGCTTAAACTCACAACTAGGGACTAAGTGTCCCAAAACTCTCCGAATTCCATAACTAATCACTCCAGAAAGTCCCAATAGCAGAAACAAACATGGGGGAAGAAGTTATTAGGGGATCAGGGCTCTAACTCTAAAAATGACCGATCGGGTCGTTACAGCACGACTGCCTGATCGGCCGGGTCGTTACAGCATGACTGCTCGACCGGCCGTAGCTCGGTGGTAAATGAATATGCATGATTGTCAACCGGTGGTAAATAATGATACATAACTGCCCGACTGGTAGTAAATGCATGAAGATGCATGTATTACTATATTTTAAACATTAACATCTCTATCATATACCTCAATAGGGACTTAGGGACATACTTATACATGCTTTGAATTACATTTCATAGGAATGACTAACGTAGACATCCTTAACTACTAAGAGTAGAGCCATTTATGGAATAACATTCCGTTTACGTATCATTACTTGGATCATGCCAAAAGAAGGAATGATTACCTTAACATACCTTTGTCGTCTACTTAACCCAACGATGACGGTTCAGCCCGTTAGTACTTCAATCTGGAACTTGCGATTTTGAGAACATCAACAGGTATTTATCTTTCAAAATCTGGACAATATAAGTTCCTTCTCCCAATTTACCACTACGTTCTCTAATATACACTTCTTATAATAATATTACAACTTTCTCTATAAAATGTATAGTAGTTCCTTAAATTTAAAGTGATTGGAAGGAGTTGAAATCTCCTTTGTTTCCTTCCTTTAAATACTGCCACGACAACTATCCCTTTTTCAAAGTCTCATTTTGATTCATGCCACCTATTTTAATGAATGTAAGAGTCACAATGCTTGTAAGGAAAAAGCTGCCACGTGAGATAATTTAATTTTATCCAAAGATTTTTAATTACCTCCCAATAAAATTCATTAAATATTCAATTATCTACCTAATTAAGAATTATCTTAAATTACTTAAAATACTACTCACTTTTAACACACTTTATGTACTTTACTATTATGGTCACGTGGTATCATATAAAATCAATACATACACTATTATTTCATTAAACATCCATGTAAAAATACATATATTTTCTCAACTTCTAATTTTTCTAATCTCATATAAAGAGCACAAATTTTTGTATGCTTAACTCTTAAAATGGTAAAAATATAACCTTCTTTTTTTAGTGAGAAAATAATTTTTATCTTTACAATAAATAAAATCTCATAAACTTTCTTATATTATGTTTATAATTTAAGCATATTTGGAAGTAGTAATATTAATAACTATATAAAATCATATTTTTCTAACTTTTTCACAAAAATGTTCCACTCAAAATACCACATCAAATGTATATAACGGTATTAATGTTGTTAAATTTACGGGGTATTATAATAACATAGTCACAAATCCTTTATAACCTCATGAATGGTCTTAATCCCCTTTAAGATTGTATAGATTACTATGACCTATCCTAATATTAAAGTACGGGATGTAACATCCTTCCCCTCTTTAGAAACATTCATCCTTGAATGTTAACTCTTTAGCGATTTACAAAATTTTCACTAAGGTCTCCTCTGTAAACTAAACTAAAACCCAAACTATATCTGAAGTCTCGACTATTCACAACCTTTTGTAGTTGAGTATCTCGTATCTTCTTCACCTTTATCTTACTTACTTTTCAATCCCGTATCGTGTCTTCTGTTTCTTTCATAACCTTCCTTGGTAAAAATTACGCCTTAAAGCTCTATTGTGATACCTGCACCTTTGGTGCATACATAATCTGGCGAAAGCTTCATACTGACTTCGTATGACTCAGCTCTATGGCACGATCTGGAAACAAAATAAGGGTAACATTTTCTAAATGACTTATAGCCTAACAATTATAAATGTGGCGTGCAACACACCCATAAGTGATACTCTACCTAGGCACGACTTTGTAGACTTCCTAGGACACGACCTGCTCTGATACCACTTTGTCACGCCCCAAACCTAGGGAGGCATGACTGGCACCCGGTGCTGCACTGGCCCGAGCGAACGACTCTGTAACTCATTTTTTTCTAAATATCATGGGCCAACATGGTCACAACTTATAATGTATAACTATAAGTGGGAGAACGCTGTATAATGAACCATAAATTTTAAAACATAAATACATATGGGCCGTCAAGGCTTCTGACATATTGTACAAAATAAACCTCTGTCTACAAAGCCTCTATGATTATTTGACATCAAATGGGATAGGGTAACGGCCTACCATAAGTCTATAGCAAAACTCTGATACCATGACTCATAGACTCGGCTGCACTCCGAATAAGGTAGAGTCTTACCGATCCTACGCTGAATGCCAATCTCGTCTACTATGAGAGATTGTCAAACTGATTATCTATTCCGGTAGGCATGAATACAACGTCCCCAACAAAGGGACGTCCGTACGAATAATTTATTGAGTATGTAAGGCAGAACTGAAACATAAAAATAAGTCAACATTAATAAAAGACATATAAGAATCAACCCGAATCTATAAAGTGCCACCATATATACATACTTGTTATACTTATATCTATAATGCTTCTCTTTCAGACTATTATCCATATCGTATGATGCGTGACTGCCCAACTGATCAGTGGTAACTGCCCGACTGGCTGTAGCACGATGGTAAATGCATGACTGCCCGACCGGCCGTAGCGTGGTGGTAAATGTATAACTGCCCAAACGGACGTAGCTCGGTGGTAAATGCATGACTACCCGACCAACCGTAGCTCGATGGTAAGTGAATTGACTTCCCGACCGGCTGTAGCTCGGTGATAAATGAATATGCATGACTGCCCAATCAGTGGTAAATAATGATACATAACTGCCCGACTGGTGGTAAATGCATGAAGCTGCATGTATCACTATATTATAAATATTAACATCTCTATCATATACCTCAATAGGGACTTAGGGACATACTTAGACATGCTTTGAATTACATTTCATAGGAATGAATAGCGTAGACATCCTTAACTACTAAGAGTAGAGCCATCTATAGAATAACATTTCTTTAACATATCGTTACTTGGATCATGCCAAAAGAAGGAAGGATTAACCTTAACATACCTTTGTCATTTACTTAACCAGAGGATGACGGTTCATCTCGTTAGTACTTCAATCTGAAACTTGCGATTTTGAGAACATCAACATGTAATTATCTTTCAAAATCTGGACAATATAAGTTCCTTCGCCCAATTTACCACTACGTTCTCTAATATACACTTCTTATAATAATATTACAACTTTCTCTATAAAATGTATAGTAGTTTCTTAAATTTATAGTTATTGGAAGGAGTTGAAATCTCCTATGTTTCCTTCCTTTAAATACTGCCACGCCAACTATCTCTTTTTCAAAGTCTCATTTTGATTCATGCCACCTATTTTAGTGAATGTAAGAGTCACAATGTTTCTAAGGAAAAAGATGCCACGTGAGATAATTTAACTTTATTCAAAGATTTTTAATTATCTCCCACTAAAATTCATTAATTATCCAATTATCTACCTAATTAAAAATTATCTCAAATTACTTAAAATACTTATCACTTTTAACATATTTTATGTACCTTACTATCATGGTCTACCATATAATATCAATACATACACTATTATTTCATTAAACATCCATGTAAAAATACATATATTTTCTCAACTTTTAATTTTTCTAATCTCATATAAAGAACACAAATTTTCGTACGCTTAACTCTTAAAATGGTAAAAAGATAACCTTCTTTTTTAGTGAGAAAATAATTTCTATCTTTACAATAAAGAAAATCTCATAAACTTTCTTATATTATGTGTATAATTTAAAGCATATTTGGAAGTAGTAAATATTAATAACTATATAAAATCATATTTTTTATTTTTTTTACAAAAATGTTCCACTCAAAATACCACATCAAATGTATATAATGGTATCAATGTTGTTAAACTTACATGGTCTTATAATAACATAGTCACAAATCCTTTATAACCTCATGAATGGTCTTAATCCCCTTCAAGCTCATATGGATTACTACGACTTATCCTAATATTAAAGTACGGATGTAACAATGTCGCACAGGACAAATACTCTGAGAAAATTGTACAGGTGCGCCGCACATTGCGTTGTCCCATGCAGGGCGCTAGCGGGGAAGTTCAGAGAGCAAGTTGTGACAGACATCAACAAAAATGTACTGCCCCACCACCCCATGCAGTAGGGCCGTGGGAGTTTTCCAGAGTGAAATGTTTTTCTTCGATTTTTGATATCCAGACTTGGATCTAGACCCTCGAATGAGATCCCGACTTAATCCCTTGGGCTTTTACTTAGACTTCAAAGATCCAACTTATTCAATTTATCCCCCGAATATCCTTTTAACTCGAAATTACTTCATACAAGGCATAAAACACATAATAAGTGCAATACACTAACATTCAGACTTAAATACGAGTAAAATACAGTAATTAGAGTGCAAAATATGACTAAAATACGTGATTCTAGCCTACCATCATGCTTCTAGTCTATCATCATGATTCTAGCCTACCATCATGCAAACTATGTCATTGCTAGGTACCACATTATTGTTTCACCGTGGTTGCCTGACTAGGCGTCAACGTTCAAGTGAGCAGACTGAGAATTTGATATTCTCAAGTTAACCTGTAATCAAACTTTACAGAACAAGTGTAAATAGGGTGTGTTATATAGACTCGTATTAAATTATCACTATTATCTTTTCCCCATGGTGGGTGCCAAAATGTCTACCCTTAAAATGAGTAACAATTAAATTTGTTCGGGGTTTAAAAAATACGTGATTTTATTTAGCACGAATGATCTAAGAACAACAAATAATTAAATTAAAAAGAGATAAAATGATCAAACCAAACACAATGGAACAATTAATCCTTGCTTTGGATTGAATACTGAAACTGGCTCCGATCAAGCCCTCGATACATGCTCTACTGTAACTAAAGAAAAAGGGAACTCAAGAACACTTTGAACAACATCTACAATACAAAAATAAACTTTATTGCTCTGATATGTGTGCCAATAGTGGTTTAAAATGAAAAAATTATCCCCTTTATATAGTAGTGGAATTTCAATCTTAGTACAAGTCGAAATAAGGTAAAAATCTTCTTCTTTCGGGAAATGCTGATCTTCATCTGATATCGGGAGGGATTTGCACCGTAATACTCGGTTGAGGGCGAATATCATGGCTCCCTGCTTATCTTGCTTAAATGTCACGACCCCAGTTCGCCCTCCGTGAACATGTCGTGATGGCACCTAGTCCCTATAACTAGGTAAGCCTCACAATGCGGAATATCAACATAACTTGCAAAATAATTAAGTAAAAACTAAACAATCTAAAAGAAAGACTGTATATAAATGCCGTTCGGCATATACAACTCAAAAATAAGGCCGAAGCCTACAATATCACCCCAAAACCCGAAAACTCACGGGAACCACAGGCTAACAAAAATATAATACACTGCACTAGCTCCAGAATGTCTAAACAACTCTAAGGAAGGAAAACCTGTCCACTAAAGCTCGAATAAGATAGAGACTCCTAGTCTGCAGACGCAGCAGATGTACCTCGAAGTCTCTGCTAGATCTCTCAACCTCGGGGATAGTGTGCTTGAGTGGAGTTATCTGGATCTGCACATGAAAAACATGCGCAGAAGAGGCATGAGTACACCACAGCGGTACTCAGTAAGTGTCAAGCCTAACCTCGGTCGGGTAGTGACGAGGAAGGTCAGGGCCCTACTGAGGTTAAACAATATAATAGGAATTTACAGTATGAAAACAGGCAGTAATAATGAGTACAACAGTGAATTAAGACAGGTCAAACAAAGAATTAACAAAAACACAAGAACAGAGTAAACACGGAATATGTACAACTCAATGACAATGGTAACAATGAGGATCTCCCAGGATACCGTCTTGTAGTCCTTTTCTCAACTGTCCAATGGATCTCCCGGGATACCGTCCCGTAGTCCATCATATGTATATCCAAAGGGTCTCCGGGATACCGTCCCGTAGTCCATCATATGTGCAGGGGGATCTCCCGGGTACCATCCCATAGTCCTAAAGTAAATATGTAGGGGGATCTCTCGGGATACTGTCCCATAGTCCCAAAGTAAATATGCAGAGGGATCTCCAGGGATACCGTCCCGTAGTCCCAAAGTAAATATGTAGGGGGATCTCCCGGGATACCGTCCCGTGGCACAACAAGAAGACATTCAGAATTAGAGTACAAAAATACAAGGCAACAAGTAATTCTAGCCTAACATGCTTCAAATAGTACAATTAAAGCAACTTAAGAAAATAGGCAATTTAGGGCAACTAGGCATGATTTTCTAAGCTAACATATTCTATAATTGCAATTAGAATAAAACAGGTAAGAAAGAAACTCAGTCTAAATATTTAAAGTAAAATTGGATTTTCAACAATTAGCACAAGTACGCGCTCGTCACCTCACGTACGAGGCATTCGATTACCAAATATCACATCCTAAGGGGAAAATTCCCCCACACAAGGTTAGACAAGCCACTTACCTCGAACCGGCTCAAAATCAACTTGAAACCACACGTTTGCCACGAGTATCCGACTTCAAATGGCCCAAATCTATACAATTAAATTACATATCGTAAATAACATCTCAAGAAAACTGGTTCTACTATTAATTCAAAGCTAAGGCGCAAAATTAGGTAAAATGACCAAAACACCCCTCGGGCCCACGTCTCGAAATCAGGTAAAAGTTATATTTTCCGGACACCCATTCACTCACGAACTCACTCAACCAGAAACAATCGAAATCCGATGCCAAAAACCCCTTAAATTCTCAGAATTTCGGGTTGGGGAAATTTCATCAATTTCCTATGGTTTTCCCCCATTTTTGATAATTAAACTAAAGAAACAACAAGTATTAATGGTCTAACAATGAATTAGGATTAGAAAATGTTTCCTATGATCCTTCTATTCAAAACCCACTGAAAATCGCCAATTCCCGAGCTCTTACACGATTTTTAGACTTATGAAATAAACTCTCGGATTTTTGGAATAAAACACATAGGGATCTCGCACCTCCGGTCCTGATCACCGCACCTGCTGAAAAAGTATCGCAGGTGCAGAATTTACTTAAGTCCACTGGGGCCGCACCTGTGGTCGTTTGGTCGTGCCTGCGGTCCTGCACCTGCGGAACCCAGGTCGCACCTACGACCACTGGTCAAACCCTCCTCCATCGCACCTGCGATCAAACCCACCGCGCCTGCGAGTCCGCACCTGCGGGAGAACCTTCGCAGGTGCGAAAACACCAGAAGAGGTCTGGTTCAGCAGTTGCTAAGTCCCAATTTCTCTTGTTAAGCATCCGAAACAACCTCGAGGCCCCCGGGACCTCAACCAAAACCACCAACCAACCCTAATGCCTTATTTGAACTAGGCCGAGCCTTAAAAACACGTCTCGTAACATCAAAATCATCGATTATGCATAGGTTCAAGCCTAGAAACTTAGGAAAATTCTAGAATTCACATCCGACGCCGAAACACGTCTAAACTCATCCGAATGACCTCAAATTTTGCACACACATCCCAAATGACATGACGGAACTACTGCAACTTCCGAAATTCCATTCCGACCCTGGGATCAAAAACTCACTATCAGACTGGAAACTTAAAAAATTCAAACTTCGGCATTTCAAGCCTAAATAAGCTACAGACTTCCAAAATGCATTCCGAACACGCTCCCAACCCTGAAATCACCTAACGAATCTAACGGAAGCATCGGATTTCCATTCCGAGGCCGTCTTCACACTGTTCCGACTACGGGTAAATTTCCAACACTTAAGCTCTCATTTAGGGACTAAGTGTCCCAAAACTCTCCGAAACTCAAAACTGAACGTCCCGGCAATTCAATTTAGCAGAAATAGACTTGGGGAAAACAGTTAATAGGGGATCGGGGAGTTAATTCTTAAGACGACCGGTCGGGTCGTCACATCTTCCTACACTTAAAAATTCGTTCGTCCTCGAACGAGCATAAAGACATACCTGAAGTAGTGAAAAGATGAGGGTAACTGTTGCGCATATCCTGCTCAGTCTCCCAGGTCACCTCCTCGGCCGGTTGACCCCGCCACTGAACCTTTACTAAAGCAATGTTCTTCGATGAGCTTTCTGACCTGCCTGTCCAATATAGCTACAGGCTCCTCAACATATGATATATCCTTGTCCAATTGGACTGAGCTAAAATCCAAGACATGAGACGGGTCACCGTGATATCTCCGGAGCATCGAAACATGAAATACCGGATGAACTCCTGCCAAGCTGGGAGGTAAGGCAAGCTCATAAGCAACCTCCCCAACACGCCTCAATATCTCAAAAGGGCCAATAAACCTCGGACTCAACTTCCCTTTCTTCCCAAATCTCATAACGCCCTTCATAGGCGAAACCCGAAGCAGAACCTGCTCTCCGACCATATATGAAACATCACGAACCTTCCGGTCTGCGTAACTCTTTTGTCTGGACTGGGTTGTACGCACCTTGACCTTCTCCAATGCATCCTGAACCAACTCTGTGCCCAATAGCCTGGCCTCACCCGGCTCAAACCAACCCACCGGAGATCTACACCTCCTACCATAAAGCCTCATACGGCGCCATTTGAATGCTGGACTGATAACTGTTGTTGTAAGAAAACTCTGCCAGTGGCAAGAACTGATCCCAAGACCCTCCAAACTCAATCACACACGCACGGAGCATATCCTGAAGAATCTGAATAGTGCGCTCGGACTGTCCGTCCGTCTGGGGGTGAAATGTTATGCTCAACTCCACCCTGGTATCTAACTCCTGCTGAATGACTCTCCAAAACCGTGAAGTGAACTGAGTACCTCTGTCCGAGATAATAGAAACTGGAATACCATGCAGATGAACGATCTCCCGAATATAAATCTCCGCCAGCCGCTCCGATGAATAAGTGGTCAGTACCAGAATGAAGTGGGCTGATTTGGTCAGCCGATCCACAATCACCCAAATAGCATCATGCTTCCTCAAAGTCCGAGGAAGTCCAACCACAAAGTCCATGGTGATCCGCTCCCACTTCCACTCTGGAAGCTCAATCTGCTGAAGTAACCCTCCCGGTCTCTGATGCTCACATTTGACCTGCTGACAGTTGAGACACTTGGCTACAAACTCTGCTATATCCTTCTTCATTCTTCGCCACCAATAGTGCTGCCTCAAATCCAGATACATCTTCGCAGCACCCAGATGGATGTAATACCGCGAACTGTGGGCCTCTGCTAAAATCAACTCCCGAAGCCCATCAACATTGGGCACACAAATCTGACCCTGCATCCTCAATACCCCGTCATCTCCAATGGTCACATCTTTGGCGCTGGACCGTGTCCTTGAGGACAAGTAAATGAGGATCATCGTAGTGCCGCTCCCTGATACGATCGAATAAGGAATACCGTGAAACCACACAAGCTAATACCCGACAAGGCTCAGAAAGATCCAATCTCACGAACTGACTGGCTAAGGACTGAACATATAAGGCTAGAGGCCTCTCAGCTGCATGAAGGTGTGCCAAACTCCCCAAACTTTCCGCCTGGTGACTCAAGGCAGCGACCACCACATTGTCCTTCCCCGGGTGGTATAATATAGTGATGTCATAGTCCTTTAGGATCTCTAACCATCTACGCTGGCGCAAATTTAGATCCTTCTGCCTGAATATGTGCTGCAAACTCCGGTGGTCAGTATAAATCTCACAAGGCACACCGTACAAATAATGACGCCAGATCTTCAAGGCATGAACAATGGCAGCTAACTCAAGGTCATGGACAGGGTAATTCTTCTCATGTATCTTCAACTGTCTGGACGCGTAGGCAATCACCCTACCGTCCTGCATCAACACCGCTCCAAGGCCAACTCGCGAGGCATCACAATAAACTGTATAAGACCCCGAACCAGTAGGCAATATCAAGATTGGGGCTGTAGTCAAAGCTGTCTTGAGCTTCTGAAAGCTCGCCTCACACCCCTCTGTCCACTGAAATGGAGCACCCTTCTGGGTCAATCTAGTCACAGGGGCTGTAATCGATGAAAATCCCTCCACAAAATGACGGTAGTAGCCCGCCAAGCCAAGGAAACTTCAAATCTCTGTAACTGAGAATGGCCTGGTCCAACTCTGCACGGTCTCTACCTTCTTCGGATCCACCCGAATGCCCTCACTCGATACTACGTGGCCCAAGAATTCCACAGAACTCAACCAAAACTCACATTTTGAGAACTTTGCATACAACTTCTTCTCTCTCAGGGTCTGAAGCACTGTCCTCAGGTGCTGCTCATGATCTTCCCGACTACGGGAGTGAACAAGAATATCATCTATGAAAACAATAACGAACGAGTCGAGATATGTCCTGAACACAGTGTGCATCAAATGCATAAATGCTGCGGGGGCATTACTCAGCCCAAATGACATAACTAGAAACTCGTAATGGCCATACCGAGTCCTGAAGGCAGTCTTCAGGATATCCGGTTCCCGAATCTTCAACTGATGGTACCCTGAGAGCAAATAAGTCTTAGAAAATACCTGTGCACCCTGAAGCTGGTCAAATAGATCATCAATACGAGGCAAGGGATAACGGTTCTTCACTGTAACCCTGTTCAACTGGCGATAATCAATACACATGCGCATAGAACCATCCTTTTTCTTCACAAACAAGACAGGAGCACCCCAAGGTAAAACACTGGGTCGAATAAAACCCTTATCAAGAAATTCTTGTAACTGATCCTTTAACTCAGGAGGAGCCATACGGTACGGAGGAATGAAAATGGAATGAGTGCCTGACAACAAATCAATGCCAAAATCAATGTCTCTATCGGGTGGCATGCCCGGAAGATCAGCTGGAAACACATCGGGATAATCCCGTACCACTGGAACTAAATCAACAGAAGGGGTATCAACACTGACATCTCTCACATAAGCTAAATGCGTGGCAAACCCCTTCTCAACCATACGCTGAGCTTTAAGAAAAGTGATAACTCTACTGGGAGTGTGATCTAAGGTACCACTCCGCTCAACATGCGGAATACCTGGCATAGCCAGCGTCACGGTCTTGGCGTGACAATCAAGAATAGCATAATAGGGCGACAACCAGTCCATGCCCAAGATAATATCAAAATCCACCATATCGAGTAACAATAAATCCGCACTGGTCTCAAAACCACGAATAGTAACCAAACACGACCGATAAACGCGGTCCACAATAAGAGAATCCCCCATAGGAGTAGAAACATAAACAGGAGAACTCAAGGAATCTCGGGCTATACCCAAATACGGAGAAAAATAAGAAGACACATAAGAATGCGTGGAGCCTGGATCGAATAGAACCGATGCATCTCTGTGACAAACCAGTGTAATACCTGTGGTGATAGAATCGGAGGCAACAACCTCGGTACGAGAAGGAATAGCATAATATCTGGCCTAGCCTCCCCCTCAAAGGTGACCTCTACCTCATCAACCTACGCCCCCAGCTGGCTAGGCAGATGGGGTAGCAGCTGGAGCTGTGATCATGGCCTGAGATTTCTGTTGAGCACGCTGTGGCTGAAAAGTTTGTGAAGATGCACCCCTACTAAGTCTGGGATAGTCCCTAACCACATGGCGTGTATCGACACACTCGAAACAAGCTCTGGGAGGACGGGGTGACTGTGACTGGCTAGGGCCAGGTCTGCCAGACTGACCTCTGAAAGCACCCCCCGCAGGAGGCGCGCTAGAAACTGGAGGTGCATAGTAAGGCTCCTGAGGCCTGGGTGGAGCTGGGGTACCGCTGGCTGCTGGAAGAGATGAATGAACGGGGCGGACCATATAACCCCTACCATGTCGACCTACTGTTGGGGTACGGGCACCAGAGTAGTGGCCCGACTCTCGAGACCTCTTAGTCTCTCTCTCCTCTCGCTCCCTAGCGAGCATACCCTCGATCCTCCTAGCAATACTCACTACCTGCTGATAAGGAATGTCCATCTCCAACTCCCGAGCCATGCTAGATTTGATGGGTGGGATAAGACCCTCAATGAACCGGCGAACCCTCTCGCGGACAGTAGCAACCAAAGCCGGTGCATGCCTAGCCAATCTGGTGTAACAGATAACATACTCTGAAACTGTCATAGCACCCTGGCGCAAATGCTCAAACTCTACGCGCCATGCGTCCCTGAGGCTCTGAGGCTCTGAGGAACAAACTCTCTCAGGAACATATCTGAGAACTGGGTCCAGGTCAGTGAACCAGCCTCGTCTGGACTGTCTAACTCATAGGTGTGCCACCAATCATAGGCGGCTCCGCGAAGCTGGAAGGTAGTAAAGGAAACCCCACTAGATCCGACTATGCCCATAGTGCGAAGAATACAGTGGCACTCCTCTAGAAACTCCAAGGAATCATCTGATGCTAGTCCAATGAATACCGGAGGGTCATACTTCTTGAACCTCTGAAGTCTCCACTGCTCGTCCTCTGAAGCAGCTGACCCTTCCTCGGGCTGAACTGGCACTACAGGCGGCACAGGAATGATCTCTGGGACCTGCTCCACATGCACTCGCTGCTCAGGAGTGCGGGCGGCGGGAGTCTGTGCTCCTCCACCGGCCTGGGATGTGGCCGCAACAAGTGGAAGCAACCCTGCCTGAACCAGAGTGGTGTACATAGACATGAACTGAGCTAACGTCTCCTGAAGGGCTGGAGTAGTAGTGGCAGTAGGCGTGTCAGGTGCGTGGACTTCGGCTGGATCTGCTGGTGGTACCTCGGCGGCAGCTCGCGCAGGTGCTCTCGCTGCACCACGTGCGTGTCCTCGGCCTCTACCTCGGCCCCGGCCTATAACGGCTGCAGTAGGGGGCACGGGTGCCTGATCGTCCCGAGTAGCACGTGTCCTCACCATCTGTGAGAGAATAGAAGACAGAGGTTTAGAATTGATGTAAAAATATTGGACGACAAGGAAATCAATGAAGTGAAGATTTTTCCTAAACAGTTACATAGCCTATCGTAGATAAGTACAGACGTCTCCGTACCGATCAACGAGACTCTAATAAACCGGCCTGTGTTCTGTGACTCCTATGAACCGAGAGCTCTGATACCAATTTGTCACGACCCCAGTTCGCCCTCCGTGAACATGTCGTCAAGGCACCTAGTCCCTATAACTAGGTAAGCCTAACAATGCGGAATATTAACATAACTTGCAAAATAATTAAGTAAAAACTGAACAATCGAAAAGAAAGAATGTATATAAATTCCGTTCGGCATATACAACTCAAAAATAAGGCGAAAGCCTACAATATCACCCCAAAACTCGGAAACTCATGGGAACCACATGCTAACAGAAATATAATACACTGCTCTAACTCCAGAATGTCTAAACAACTGTAAGGAAGGAAAAATTGTCCACTAAAGCTGGAATAAGATAGAGGCTCCTAGTCTGCGGACGCAGCAGATGTACCTCGAAGTCTATGCTAGATCTCTCAACCTCGGGGATAGTGCGCCTGAGTGGAGGTACCTGCATCTGCACATGAAAAACATGCGCAGAAAGGGCATGAGTACACCACAGTGGTACTTAGTAAATGCCAAGCCTAACCTCGATCGGGTTGTGACGAGGAAGGTCAGGGCCCTACTGAGGTTAAACAATATAATAGGAATTTACAGTATGAAAACAGGCAGTAATAATGAGTACAACAATGAATTAAGGCAGGTCAAACAAAGGAATAACAAAAACACAAGAACAGAGTAAACACGGAATATGTACAGCTCAATGACAATGGTAACAATGAGGATCTCCCAGGATACTGTCCTGTAGTCCTTTTCTCAACTGTCCAGTGGATCTCCCGGGATACCGTCCCGTAGTCCATCATATGTATATCCAAAGGATCTCCGGGGATACCGTCCCGTAGTCCATCATATGTGCAGGGAGATCTCCCCGGATACCGTCCCGTAGTCCCAAAGTAAATATGCAGGGGGATCTCCCGGGATACCGTCCCGTAGTCCCAAAGTAAATATGCAGGGGGATCTCCCAGGATACCGTCCCGTAGTCCCAAAATAAATACGCAGGCACAACAAGAAGACATTCAGGATTAGAGTGTAAAAATACAAGGCAACAAGTAATTCTATCCTAACATGCTTCACGTAGTACAATTAAAGCAACTTAAGCAAATAGGCAATTTAGGGCAACTAGGCATGATTTTCTAAGCTAACATA
>ML343366.1:0-35909 GCA_005239505.1 Nicotiana paniculata
ATTAATTGTTTTCTTTCATTTGAAAATAAAACTTATAATTCTAATTTGAAAATAAAAGAAAAAGGTAATTTTGTTTTACGTATAACACAAAATAACAACTATTAAAAGTATTGGTTATTTCTCAAAGAAATAATAAATGACTTCTCTATTAAAGTATTTATATCTAAACACTTAAACCAAATAATGAAAAGAAACAAAAAATAAAAAGGAAATAGGAAAATATAAAAAATGTTGGTGTAGGGAAAAGAATAACGAAGAGTTTCAATTGGCTTTTATGGGTCCTTCACGAAACTTCATGTTTTTGCTTAGCTAAGCTATTTATAAATGTGAAAAGACGAAGATGGAAAGTTGAACAAATAATAAATAAATATTTTAATTGTTTTAACTAATTTGAAAATAAAACTTATAATTCTAATTTGAAAATAAAAGAAAAAAAAGTAATTTTATTTTACGTATAACACAAAATAACAACTATTAAAAGTATTGNAATGAAAAGAAACAAAAAATAAAAAGAAAATAGGAAAATATAGAAAAAGTTGGTATAGGGGTTTGAACCTTGTACCTCAAGGACAAAACCCATTTATCATCTTCCTTTCAACCAATGGCCCAGGCAATCTTGTAGTGTTTTTAGTGTATAGCGCCACATATAGTGGCATTATACCCGCCTGTTAGAAAAAAAGTATATACTACACTATGTGGCGCTATACATTAACGGCACGATTACCGTTAATGTATAGCGCCATACATTAACGGCACGATTACCGTTAATGTATAGCGCCACATAGTGTGGCGTTATACATATTTCGGTATTCTTTTTTTTGGACTTATTTTCGTTCTCTTTGTCCAATTTTACCTAATTGGGTTGCGGACCCACGCATTCTGTAGGGTCATCCTGCGTGGCTCACGCAGTTGTGCCGCTATTCAACTATCCTTCAGCAAAATATTCATAACTTTTTGTAGGAATATCAAAATGATAAATGAATTTAAATTAAAAATTAGACTTGAAGACTTTTAATTTTATAGGTGATCACCACATAAATTCTTATCTCTTGAGAGTCGTACTCATTTGAAGTTAGATTTTGTGCAATTATTATTTCATTCTCCCCTTAAACATCTTCATTTTGTTCCCAACTACCTCTTCACTCTTATACGTCCATCCAACCTTATTAAGGTGTTGTACACCTTTCTCGAACACCCTCGTATCTAACATAGAGCCAGAACTAATACGTAATACTTAGCGAAAAGTTTTTGGAGCTTTATACTGTATCTGCACACAAAATCCAGAAGTATAACATGAGTGCGAAAAGTGCTTTGTAAGTATCATTGGTCATTCCCAACAAGGTTAGTGGCTAAAGTTGTATAAAAAATACATACTTATAAATTTGTGGAGTTTATATCCAATAATAACAATAATAAATTACAAAGTAGCATAAATAGGTATGCACAAGTCCATCATATATTATGAATTGCAACAAGAAGTCTCAAGAATGAGTATTCATGATAAAAATTCAATTTTAACCATAAATAGATATTTTTAATGTCTTAAACATGATTCATGTGCACACTCCATCGAGAAAGAACAAGATTAGCGACTCATGATGAATATGGATTAAAATTTGCATGTCATATAGGAGCCTTACGTCTACTATTAATCTTCATGGGTAGCTCACGTGTCAAAATCATATTTAAATGTGAAATATGTACAAATGCAGGATATGCACTATGTATGACAACATCACTCAAACCATGTAATCCAACACACAAGTAATCTATAATGTTAATCTAACATGCGACAGACTATAATACTATGCTAGCATGTGAAGAATGTATAAATATCATGCCATGGGAAGTATAAAGTTATGCTACAAGTAGAAAAAACATACCCATGCATGTAACACTCGTCACCTCATATATGACGTACTCCTATATACGTTGTATATGTAAAATAATTTAATTTGAAAACATTTACTCATTCAGGTCAAAGTCTGTCGGTCCAGGCTCATCTTCAAGATTGGTAACTTCGATCTATTCAAAATAATACTCAACAATATCAAACAAAGTCATTAGACTCGATTCCATAATTAGGGTATCGGTTCGTGTCAAAGTCAACCATGAGCTTGTAGATCAAACCCAGATAAAAGTTAAATCCATGTTACCCATAATCCCACGAGTTTAAGTTCAACTCTATACGTAGATTTTCATTTGGAGACTATTTAGGTGTTCAATCAACCAAATAGTGATTTTAGGTCTGACTTAAAATTCAAAAATCCAACCAGTAAAATCCATGTTTATGTGTTAATAGCTAACCATGATTGTTACACCCTATATTTTCGTACGTGAGAGTATTTGTAGGCCAATTGATGTAAGCTAAAAGATGAGATCTTCTTTGAAAGCATATAAAGTAAGCTAATCATGTTAACTTGGAGGTTACAAATACTTAAGATCATGAATAACAAGTACCAAGATGGTTGGAAAGCTTAGAAGCTACGCGAAAAATAAGTTTCGTCGAAAGTCGATAAGTTTGGAATGTTATAACATGCACTTTGGAGTGAGACTGGGGTTCTTAACGAGATGAGGATGCTATATTATGAGTTATTTTAGGCTTATCATAGTCGTATGTTACGTTTCAAGTCAAGTGATTTGTGGAACAAAAGTTGGCAAAGTTCATCGTTACATTCATATATGTGCTGAAAATTAAGTCAAATAAAGCGGAGCTTTTCTCCAAATATTCTTGGAATTACGGGATGATCCATATATCAAATTGAATATATACAGGTCTATTTCTAACACATTAAACCATTTGTCGATACAACATCAGAGTAGAGAAATATTTGCAGCTTCGCAAGACTGCACAAACTTCATAGTGGGCAAGTAGGTGTGTCACTTAAGTTTTTTGAGAAATACATTTCGTGTGTTAAATGAGGTCTTTTTGGGGCATATTATATACCAAATTGAAGGTCTGGAATTTATCTCTTAACTATTCTTTCATACGACATCCGAATAAAAAGATATAAGCGTCGGAAGAAAGGCCAATGTTAGGGTGCCAAGCTAGCGCCACTTTGACTTTTCAAAAGTGGATATATATCCCTTATGTTATCTCTTTCTAAATTTTTCCACTGACCACGACCAAAATAAGGCCATAAATTTACCCTTAAGCTCTCTACAAGAGTTTCAAAGAAGATTAACATACCGGGTACGAAATCAAGCGATAACATTTGAACGAACCCTACGACGTAAGTATCGCTATATCGCCTCTCTTTTTCTTTGTAGTTTGAGTTTTGGAAGGTACTTCATAGTTAATAAAATGCCTAATTTCTCTATTAAAGCTTTTAAATATCAAGTAAGGTTGATAAATTCATTTCCTTATAGTTAGAACTCACGGGACGGTGATCGGAAGTCGTGAGTTCGATTTATTTCACTTTTAGTGGACTGTTTTGTAGTACACTCGTGTTGGCCTATTGTGCTGCTGATTTAAGAAGTTTGAAAATATAAAGGGCGTGGACAAATGCCACATGTTTTAGGGTAGTGGTCTGGTCACTCTTCGTTGCAATTTCAAGATAATTGATAACTTGTTGATTGGGTGTGTTATGGTATGTTTGGGTTTTTTGTTGTATTAAAGTTCTTGAATTGTAGTTAGGTTGTTTTTGAGTTTTTGGTTGTATTGTGTTGTTGCCTCACCTATAGTAGGCTTGAGGGAGTAGTAAAATTAGGGGAAATGCTTCCCGTTTTATTTTAGAATCGAGTTATCGTTTGAGATACGTGATATACTAGCGCCATTTAAGTTGTACATGTATTTTTTTGTTATAGGGTTGGCGCGCTAGTTGTCGTAAGGTTGTTATTGAGTTGCATTGACAACTTTAAGTAAGTTAAGGCTATCCCTTCTTTCCTTTTGACATGATCCATATAATACAACGACACGAGTAAGCACGCAACTTTCACAAATGATTTTATTCTTAGAAGTACTAGGGTTGCCTATGTTCTTGATCTCCATGTGTCCTACTATCATATCGTATGTTCATGTGTCTCATGATATTCTGAGAGATCTTATTGACTTACTTTATTATGTATTGCATTCGTTTATACATGTATAGTGACTCATGACCAGATGGCATTATATACGCGTATAGTATATATATATGGGGTATGGGGAAAGGTTATGGCATTATATACACACCAAAACCTGATTAGTTGGTATACATTGATGATTTCGCCCATAGAGGCCGAGATGATATGATAGGATACCCTCATAGGCTTGATGACGTGCATGATATGACATTTATACGCATATGCATGACATATAAATGTTTCATGATTCACAGAGCTATTCAGACTTACAGGCTGTCCTTTACTCCATGTCTCCTTCATGTCTTTTATAATTGTTTTTCATGCCTTACCTACTCGGTACTTTATTTGTACTAGCGTATCTCTGCGTTTTATGCCTGCAAGTCCCGATAGGCAGGTTGAGAGTCCTTCTACTAGGCTATCAACTCAAGGGGAAGGTGTTGGTACACTCTACTTGCTCCAAAGTTACTTATTTGGTCAGTAATCTTTGGACATGTATCTATTGGTATGGCGGGACCCTGTCCCAACCTTTATGACGTTTATGTACTCTTAGAGGCTTGTATACAGATGTCATGTATATGAAAGATTATATGGCCTTGTAGGCCTATGTTTAGTGTACGAGTGATCATTTTGGTCTTATAGGCGCGTATGTCACGTGTATAAGTTTGTATTACATGTTGGGTCATCCTATGTCGAGTATTTCCTTATGTTATATTATGGTTATATCATGATGGACCTTCTGGCCCATTTATCCATGATGGTATGATAAGAAAACATATATTACATTACTACTCGGTTGGGTAAGGCATCAAGTGCCCATCGCGTCTCATCGGTTTGGGTTGTGACAAAAGTGATATCGGAGCAGTTCTATCCTAGAGAGTCTACACGACGTGTCTAGTAGAGTCTTGTTTATGGGTGTGTTGTGCACCACACTTATAAGTAGGAGGCTACTGGGCATTTAGCATTGTTACTCTTTCTTCTTACTCTAGATTGTGTGGTAGAGCTCAGTTGTAATAATTCAAGCTTCTAAATTCTTTTTTTATTTATAATACAACGATACCTCATCCAAAAAGATAGTTGGTAAGAGATTGAATGTGGTTGTGGAAGATTTGAGCCAGAGGAACTCGATTTTGCATCATGCTTATGATGAGTAAATGTAAAGTCTTCAGTGGACCATGAGTGTACTAAGACGTGTAAGATTCTTGATAAGGAGTCCTAAGGCATGAATATCAATCTACCCATATGGTAAAAAGCAACGGGAGAATCATAAGGTAGATATAAGTTTCAACAAGTAACAGAAGCAAGGTGAAGAAGGATACGAGGTACCCAGTTAGTGAAGATTATCAGTATTTTCAATTCAGGCAGAGAAATATAAGCGTTTTGAGTTACCTTCAACAGTAACAGAGGTATGTATAATTGGCCACACCCATCTTAATTATGCCCTATGGGAGCTAACAGATATAGTTTAAGAGAAGGATGGGATATCAGGATCCAACTGAGGTTAGAGTAACCTAAAATGGTGGATGGATTGTTAGCATTAACTGACATTTCCGAAGGATATTGGAAACGTGGTAATAGTTCTCCTTGTGAGACACCCAAATAGTGCACTCTAGAATAATACAATCAGATATCAATACTAGAATGTTTAGAAATTTCAGAAGATAGGCAGTAGAATCCTAGAAGGGATAAATATTTACCTTAGTATGACTCCCGTCCCTAGTTAAAAAAAAAGGACATAGAATGTTAGGCGTCTCGAAGAGCCAGTGAGATGAAGCAAAGAGAGCTAAAAGTGAAAGAACTTTTTTGTTGAAGTTTTCACAATAAAGTGATAGACAGAAATATTAGCTGGAGAATAAGAAGAGAGTAAATGAAGTATTATGAGTAAGATGTGATAAATGGGTGATAAAGGTAAACCAAAATATGACAGAATGATAGAGTCTATAGTCAAGTGAAGGAAAAGAAAAGAGAAGATAGGCCTTGACACAATACTAGAGTATAATCCCTAAAGTCATATCCTCATTTTGATAAATGAGTTGGTGAGTTCAACGTGATTACTAGAAGGAAAAGTTAGACCCCCGGAGTAATAGAAATCAGTATGGGCTAGTGAACAAGATAAATTGAACATATTAGAAGATTTGATAATAGTCGGCATCGTGAGAATTTTAGAGATAGCGTTCATGCAATAATAGAATGGAAAACAAAATATTAACCTTTAAAGTTAATTCAGGATGACGCTTTCCTAAAGCAAGCACTGTGAGCCGAATTAATCTTAAACGACTAAGTGTGCTAGTTACACTAGGTGTCACCCTTGCATAAGGAATTCATATATCCCTGGTACATAAGGGTTACCGTAAGGCGACTAAGAGTCATTGATGATTTGAAAAGACGCCAAAGATGAAGAGTTAAAATATCTATAGGTAGATCATCGTAGCACTAAATCTTAGTACTCCCCTAAAAGGGGGGAATATAGTGTAATGTGGTATTAAGTTGGAGTTAAGTGGTTTAGGTAACTATGGAATGGTAAAGGAAGAATGTTAAAGAGACAAAAGGGATGAGGTTGCATTTCTTCAGATCTTAAAGAAATGTCCTGGCTCTAGAGCATTATGCAAGCACGACGTCGGGGAGAGGCAATATAAGTTCCCGTCGAGGATGTTATTGATAAATAAGTCTGAATGGAAACTTGATACATCAGGGGAAAGTGCGAGAGGTAAGTTAAGACAAGGGACATATCCCAAGAGAGAATACGCGGAATATAGATATAAGAATGGACCAACGAGTAATTAGTAGTTGATTCAGGAAGAGCCTAGTTATGGCTAGACAAAAGGTTACAGACAAATCGACAGATCGTGCAAGATGAAAGTAGTGAAATCCAACATAGTGAATACGGTCTCGCAGATATGACATTTTAATCCTTGAGAAATATTCAGATAGGAGTTTGGGTAGTTAAAGGTACATATGAGTGTTACAGAAATAAAAGAGAGTGCCACTAGGAAGATAATCAAAATTTCAGTTCAGAAGCAACCCTACAAGCACAATGGCGTAGATGCAAGTAAATAACGATAATTGTAGGTGAGTATGAACACCAAAATTTTTTTCGGGTATATGATATAATAAGCTCGCAACTTTACAGGAGTCAGAGGGTCTCCCCTAAGTACTACCACAAAAGACTAGCTGAGAAAATAAAGGAAGAAAGCTTCAACCTAAGCATCGTGACCTAAAGAAGAAATGATATTGTAAGAATTGTCACACTACAACATTGTATGCACTCCATAAAAAAGTGACACATGTCGTGACTGATGAACGGAAAGTAAAATCAAAAGTGATATTTGAGATCATATGAGTTACAGGAAATTTCAGTATTCGTGGGCACTAAGATATGCCGATCATTCATGTAGCAAATGGCAGAACGACCAAGAAAAGTAATTGCTTATATATAAAGACAATTGAGAAGGCATAGAAGGAAATCTATGGTTCTAGCAAGTTAAAGAAAGGTTGCGAGTAGTATAAATAGATATGTGTAGGTCACAAGCTAAAGAATGGTAGAACGATAATCTTTTTTTTTTTGTAGATAGGAGTAAAAATAAGAAAAGGTGAGTGAGAAGGTGACAAGAATATGTAGGGTCTCGGAATTAAGCCCATCAAAACAAGAGGGCTGATGGTTTTTGTAAGTTATAGAAAGCTCAGTATAGCTTGAATTAACTCGGAGGAGTCTAATACTAGAAGCATTTAGAAGAGATGAAATGCTGCCCTGGTAGTAGAATAAAGGTGTAATTGTGATAGATAAGAGGATGACATTTAGGCCTTTGATTGAGTAATGATTTAAAGAAAAGGTATTTCATGAATTGCACGGGATTAGAATACCCCCATAAAATGATTCGCATTGGGATGCTATGAAATATAATTATCAAAGTATAGAATTGTCCCTAGGTGGATCAGGCAAATAACTTCAAATGTTCCCAGGTGAAATATGAGCCCTAGTGACAATGTATTATGTAAGAGGTTTCAAGTTATAAGTGGTAGATTATGGATCAACATTAAGGTGAATTAACAATATCTGGATGAAAGTTCCAAAGTATGAGATGAGATTAGGCCGTCATTCTTAAGATGAACAATAATGAGAAAGATTATACATATAGGATAAGCAATGAGAGAGTAACCTCGAGTTGGGTAGCAGACCTTGGTAATAATAAACCAAAGTAAGTATTATGGTATAGTATAACCTACCTAGATGTAGTAAATCCATAAACATAGATAACCAAGGCTATGAAACAAGATATAGCAATACTCGTAAGTTCGACAAGTACCGATCAAAGAACTTCAGTACACCTATAAATGCCACGAGGGAAACGGGTCATAGTTTTATATATGTTCACAAAGAGAGGACTAGATATTAGCTAACAGCTGGAGAAAAAGGAGAGAAGAGTTGCATAGGCGCACTTACAAAGCCAGAGTCATACATGGTGCATGATAAAAGGTAGCAACAGTTACGACAATGGAAGGATTCCAACCACAAGTCATAGTGTGAGAAAGATCCTAAAGGGGAAAATGTCATGGCCTTTGAATTTATTCATAGAACATTTGCCTAGATGACAAGGACAATATTAAAGTATTAATAAAAGCTATAGGTTATGAGACTTATAGGCGCATCAATCAGCATTTGAGGACGAATGTTCCAAAGGAGGGAATGATGTTACACCCTATATTTTCTTACGTGAGAGTATTTGTAAGTCAATTGATTTAAACTCAGAAATGAAATCTTATTTGAAAGTACATAAAGTAAGTTAATCATGTAACTTGGAGGTTACAAATACTTAAGATCATGGATAACAAGTACCAATAGGGTTGGAAAGCTTAGAAGCTAAATGAAAAATAAGTTTCGTCGAAATTCGATAAGTTTGGAAATGTTATAACACGCACTTTGGGGTGAGATTAGGGTTCCTAATGTGATAAGTATCATGACCCAAACCGATGGACCGCAACGGGCACCCGTTACCTTACTCGACCGAGTACCAACGTAACGTATCTTTCTTATTACATTATCATATACATGTGACATACGGGCCTAATAAGCCAACATAATCATTTACAAACTCAAAACATAGGCCGACAAGGCCGTACAATCTTTCACGTATACGACATATGTCTACAAGCCTCTAAGAGTACATAAAGTTCGGGATAGAGTCCCTCCATACCAAACAATACCCGTCTAAATCATACTAACCAAACAAGAGACTCCGAAGCAAATGGAGCGCAGCAACATCTTCCGCTGAGCTGATAGCCTACTTGGAGGGATCTCGAACTGTCTATCGGGACCTGCGGGCATGAAACGCAGCGTCCCTATGCAAAAGGGACGTCAGTACGAGTAATAACGAGTAGATACGGCACATAAATAAATACATAAGAGACATGAAAGAGATATATAGTAATTGACTCAACCTGTATGTCTGGATAACTCTGAAAATAATAGATCACTTTTAGCATCATGCATATGCGTATGAATGTCATATCGTGCATAGGTATATATTTCATAACATCATCAGCCTCTGAGGGCATCCCATCATATCATATCGGCCACTGTGGGCAAAATCATCATCGTATACCAGCTGATCAGATGGTGGTGCGTATATAACGTCATAACCTTTACCATAACCCATATACATACATACATATATATATATATATATATATATATACACACACACACACAAACATACATATATACGCGTATATAACGTCATTTGAATCATATTTAAGCCACTATGGGCAACATCATCATCATATACCAGCTGATCAGGTGGTGGTGCGTGTATAACGCCGTAACCTTTCCCATATACCAATACATATATATACATACATATATACGCGTATATAACTCCATCTGGTCATGAGTCGATGCACATGAATGCAATGCATGAAAAGTACGTTAATAAAATCTTTCGGAGCTTCATAAGACCATTTTGCCTTTGAATAATATCATAAATAAACTCTTTTCAACTTTTATATTTTTTTGAGACCCATGAACAGATGATAAAATATTATGACACATGGAAATTCAAGAACATAGATATCTCTAATACTTCTATGAATAGAGTCATTTATGGAATTTGTGCATTTGCACGTTTCGTTCGTATCGCATGGATCATGCCAAAAGAAAGAAGGGATAGCCTTAACATACCTGGAGTAGGAAAAAACTTCGTATAATATTCTTGGAGAAGATTGCACCGTACTCCTTTAGATCCGCAAAATTTTACGTTGCTACAGTTCTTAAAAATTCTCATTGGAATCTTGTAGAGAATTTGATTGCAATTCCTGCTCCATATATTCTAACTTCCAGATGCTAATCCCTTGCTTATATATGCTTACACAATGATACAGATACGATATATATTATTACATTAGGTTCAAGCCAAGCTAATTTTGGCAAGAATGGATGAAAGATTTTCTGTTTATGAGAACCAAGAAAGGATTTAAGTTACCTTGAACGAAATTTGCTTGGAATTGAAGGTTTCTAAAATGTTTCTGTTCTTTTTTTTTATGTTTGGAAAGAATGAACTTTACTGGATCATTTTGACTTATATAGGATTTTGATACTAAATTGCTATATTAAGATTCTTTGAATTTTAAGACTTATCTAGTTAGTTACTTAGATTTAGACACCTATACCTCTATTTAACGAGTCATCTCCCTAATTAGTGGCCTTGTGCCACATGGGAGGGTGGTGTATTTTAGTAAAGTTTTATCCACTTATTAGTTAACTAGGTATTGTTATGTTACCCGATAATTAATCAATTACCCGCATAATTTAAAAATTATCAAAAATTACTTAAAATTCTATTTATTACTAAAATACTTCATATATAGTTTATATGTTATACTACCGTGGTCATATGGTACTAGTCCATAAATACTGGGTATTTTAGCTCGGACCGTATTTTACCCAAAATGCTAAATTTGGACAAAATTTATTTTCTTTGACTAGCTCCCCCTTTCACCTTCATAAATTTACTAATCACTTGTGAAATAGCATAATCCTTATGATCTCCAAATAGTCTTTTACTTGGACTGATGTCAATTACCTTATGAGAAATTCAACGTACAATACTTCAGGGTGCAATATCGTCGTAACATATTACTGCAGAGCATAATATTGTCGTAATATAATACTGCGGGACGTAATATTACGGGGTGTAACAATAAGGAGGTTTTGTTACGAGTTATTTAGGCTTATGATATTCGTTTGACGTTTTGAAGTCAAGTGAGTCGTGGAATAAAAGTTGGCAAAGGTCATCACAAGTTACATTCATAAATGTGTTGAACATTAGAAAAACGTAGCAGAGCTTTTCTCCTAATATACTGGGAATTACGGGATGATCCACATACCAAATTGAATATAATCGAGTCTAATTTCTATTTCATTAAATCGTTCATCGATATGACATTGGAGTAGAGCGGCATTTGTAGTTTCACGAGACTGCACAGTCTGCATAGGTGACAAGTAGGTGTGTCACTGGTGTTTTTTGAGCAATACATTTTGTGTGTTATATGAGGTCCTTTTGGGACAAATTATATACCAAATTGAAGGTCTTGGAATTTAGTTTACAATGCTATTAGTCGTTCTTTCATATGACATTCGGATACAAAGATATAAGCATCGGAAGAAGGGCCAATGCTAGGGTGCCAAGCTAGCACCTCTTTGACTTTTTAAAAGTGGATATATATATATATATATATATATATTATGTCGTCTATTTCTTCATTTTTTTCATATACAACGACCAAAATAAGACCATATATTTACCCTTAAGCTCTCTACAATGGTTTCGAAGAAGATTAACATCTCGGGTATGAAATAAAGAAGCGATAATATTAGAACGATCCCTACGAAGCAAGTATCACTATATCACCTCTCTTTTTCTTTGAAGTTTGAATTTTGGAAAATAATTCATAGTTAAGAAAACGCCTACTTTCTGTATTTAAGCTTTTAAATATCAAGGAAGGTTAATAAATTCGTTTCCTTATAGTTAGAACTCACGGGATGGTAATCGGAAGCTGTGAGTTCGATTTATTACACTTGTAGTGGACTGTTTTGTAGTCCACTCGTGTTGGCCTATTGTGCTGTTGATTTATGGAGTTTGGAAGGATAAAGGGCATGGAGAAACGCCACATGTGGTAGGGTAGTGGGTTGGTCGCTCGTCGTTGCAATTTCAGGCTAATTGATAACTTATTGGTTGGGTGTGTTGTGGTATATTATTGTTGTATTAAAGGTCCCGAATTGTAGTTAGGTTGTTTTTGAGTTTTTGGAGTATTTTGTTGTTGTATCGCCTATAGTAGGCTTGAGGGAGCAGTAAAATAAGGGGAAATGGTGTCCGTTTTATTTTAGAACCAAGTTATCGTTTGAGATATGTGATATACTAGCACCATCGAAGTTGTACATGTATTTCTTTGTTATAGGGTTGGCACGCTAGTTGTCATAAGATTGTTGTTGAGTTGCATTGACGGCTTGACATATGTTAAGGCAATCCCTTCTTACCTTTTGGCATGATCCATGTGATACAACGAAACGAGTAAGAACACAACTTTCACAAATGTTCTATTCTTAGAAGTACTAGGGCTGCCTATGTTCTTGATCCCCCATGTGTCCTGCTATCATATCGTCAGTTCATGGGTCTTATGACATTCCGAGAGATCTTATTGACTTACTTCATTATGCATTGCATTCGTTTATACATATATATAGATTCATGATCAGATGGCATTATATACACGTATAGTATATGTATATGAGGTATGGGGAAAGGTTATGACGTTATATATGCACCCACCACCTGATCAATTTGTATATGTTGATGATTTCTCCCACAGAGGCCGAGATGATATGATCGGATTCCCTTAGAGGATTGATGGCGTTATGCATGCATATACTTATGCATGATATGACATTTATACGCACGTGCATGACATTATAAATTTTTCACAATTCACAGATCTATTCAGACTTACAGGTTGAATCCTTTACTCCATGTTTCTTTCATGTCTTTTATATACTGCTTTTCATGCCTTACATACTTGGTATTTTATTTGTACTGATGTCCCTTTTTCTTGGGGACGTTGCATTTCATGCTCGCAGGTCCCGATAAAAAAATTGACACTCCTCCTAGTAGGCTATCAGCTTAGTGGAAGGTCTTGATACACTCCACTTGCTCCGGATTTACTTATTTGGTCACTATACTTTGGACATGTATTTATTGGTATGGCGGGTCCTTGTCCCGGTCTTTATGACGTTTATGTACTCTTAGAGGCTTGTAGACACATATCATATATATGAAAGATTGTATGGCATTGTCGGCCTATATTCATTGTACGAGTGATCATTTTGGTCTTATATGCCTGTATGTCACATGTATAAGTTTGTATTACATGTTGGGTCGTCCGATGTCAAGTATTCCCTTGTGTTTTATTCTGGTTATATCATGACGGCCCTTCTAGCACATTTATCCATGATGGTATGATAAGAAAAAATACGTTGCGTTGGTACTCGCTTGCGCAAGGCATCGGGTTACCATCATGAGCCTCGCTTTGATACTCCTTGTTAGGACCGAAATAATCAGGTGTTATGTGGAAGCTAGTAAAGCAAATCTTGAACGGCGATAAATCAGACAACAAAAGAGAAATATATCAAAAGATACACAAACATATAACGTGGTTTAGTTAATTAACCTATATCCACGGATGGAGATGAGAAATCCACTATATAAAAGAGTGTCCAAAATATCGAGAGAACAACTTCACAAAGAGGCATACACAAGTGGCAGGATAACACTTGTCCCAACCCCTCCCCCCCCCCCCCCCCCCCCCCCAAACAAGGGGTTCGGAACTAAAGTGTGGTTATTTTGAAACACTTTAACCCCGGGAATGTTGTAGAATGGAAGCTTGAGAAAAGTCCAGGAATACCAGATTCTAGGCATTTAAACCAGCCATTGATGCTTTTGTGAATTATCGGCTAGTAATATCCATAGACGACACTCATGTCTATGGAAAGTATGATATTAAGTTGTTGATCATCGTCGTAGTAGATACTAATGGAAGTATATTTACCCTAGCATTTTCTATTTGTGCCAATGAAATCCAAGAGACGTGGACATTATTTTTGAACCACTTGAAGGAGCACGTTGTCAGACAGCGTTCAGATATTTGTTTAATATTTGATCAGCATGGAGGTATTTTAAGTTCTGTACAGAATTTGTGTCCATGTCAGGAATTGATGCCTACCTCAGTTACTGTGTTAGGAACTTGAAGGCCAATTCCCAAAGGGCTTATTCGAACAAAGACTTGTATGATTTAATGTGGTTGGCTGCAACAGATCACCAAGAGTGTAAATTCAGGAGGCGAATGGAATTGATCAGGCAGGAAAACCAAGAATCCTATCGTTGGTTGATGCGACATGAGCTTGACAAGTGGATTTTTCATGCGGATGATGTAGAAGATGGGGAATTCTAACTACGAATGTGTTAGAGTCTTTCAATAGGTTATTGAAGTCTACGCGTGGATTGCTTGTCACCGCCATGGTGCGAATGTCATTCAAGCAGATGGCGGAGAGGTTTATTGAAATATCTAGAGGTGCATCGTCATTTATGGAAAGGGCTGTTGAATTTATGTCACAACCAATGAAACATTTTGAGAGGTATAGGAAGTGTGCACAGTGGCATTCATTTTTGCAGTATTGCAATGAGCGAAATATTTTTGAAGTTCGCACTGATCTGCATCACAACCGAGGGAATAATACACACACCGTCAATGAATCCAGAAGAATATGCTCCTATGGAAAATGGTCAATCTATCACTTGCCATACTCACATGCCATGAAGTGCTTCCAACATACAGGTTTCACGGCAACGAGGTACGTTGATAACTAATATAGTGTTGTTGCATACTTAAACACTTATAGTGGACAGTTGCGGCCAGTGGGTGCTGAGCATTATTAGCTGCCGGAACCATTTAAAATGGTGTGTAACAAGGATTATGTGCGTCAACAGCAAGTGAAAAACAAACACGGATACAGAACCGAATGGATGTTAGTGATACCATTTATGCGCGTAAATGTCGCATATGTTCCCAAACAGGACACGGCCGCCGTAAATGTCCTTCAGCCGGTTTGGGAAGTGGTGATAAATCAGATCCAAGTGGCAGTTCATCCACTGTGCCCAATTATCAAGGATAAACGTAGTGTTTTATTGCAGTAATTTTGTTGTACTAAATGTCTGTAAATGTTCAGTTTGCAAAATTTATGAAATAAAATTATGTTTCAAGTGGGGTTAAATCTAATTGATACTTAGCATTAAAGATTCAATACAACAATTTAACATACACCCCATGTCACGACCCAAGCCGATGGGTCGTGATGGGCACTCATTACCGAACACAACCAAGTACCAACATAACATATCTTTTGTATCATACTATCATAGCTAAATGAAACGGAAAGGCTGTTGTGAGATAACTAGAATGAAACATAAGGGAACACTCGACATAGGATGACCCAACATGTAATATAAACTTATACATATGACATACGGGTTTATAAGACCAAAATGATCACTCGTATATCGAACATAGGCCGACAAGGCTATACAATCTTTCACGTACATGACATATGTCTACAAGCCTCTAAGAGTAGGTAAATACCATAAAGGTCGGGGCAGGACCCCGCCATACTAAACAATACATGTCCAAATCATATTGACCAAATAAGCAACTCCGGAGCAATTGGAGCGCAACAACATTTTCCGCAGAGCTGATAGCCTACTTGGAGGACTCTCAACCTGTCTATCGAAACCTGCGGGCATGAAATGCAATGTCCCTAGGCAAAATGGATGTCAGTACAAATAATAGACATGAGAGAAACATAGAGTAAAAGACTCGACATGTAAGTCTAAATAGCTCTGTGAATCATTTAATATTTAAAATTTCATGCATATGCGTATAAATGTCATACCATGCATAGGTATATGCGTTCATATCATCATCAAGTGTCATGACCCAAATTTTCCTCCGCTGGGTATCGTGATGGCACCTAGTCTTAAGAACTAAGTAAGCCTAATAATCACGGAATAACGACAAAAAAATAAAACATGTAATAATTTCTGAAATGAAATACTCTATACGAACAATTTCCCCAAAATCGATAATACAATCATAAGCTCTATTAGAGTTTACTACAACTTCTAAATACAATTGTTCTTAAGTAAGTAAAAACTGTGTAAGAAATAAAAATAGGACGGTGACTCTGAAGCCTGCAAACGCTGCATCATGTTTACCTTAAGTCTCCACAATATTAATTTGCGCTGCTAGCTACCAATCAACCAGCTACGCAATACCTGGATCTGCACAAAAATATGCAGAAGTGTAGTAAGAGTACACCATAGTGGTACCCAGCAAATATCAAGACTAACCTCAGTGGACTAGTGACGAGGAACAGTCAAGACACCTACTGGACTATATAACTTGATCAAATATAAGTATAGAAACAACAAGTATTATATCAACATAAAGACTACGCGATGTGGTTAACGATACAGTACTTGTAATAAGAAAAGAAGACAGTAAGCACCGGCGAAATATGATGAGTTGTGATTTTACCACTCATTCTAGTCTCTTTTCTTTAGATTTTGCGTTATTTAATTATAATATGAGGTCATTTATGGTGTGTATTGTTAGAGTTTCAGGTAAATGATACCATGAAGTGAATTTAAGAGGAATTAAGCAAAAAAAAGAGTGGAAACAATGCAAAAATCTTCAGTGATTCTGCATTTGCGAAAGACTAGTCCCTTTTGTGACCTCGCATCTGCGAGGAAATGGCCGCATTTGCGGAAGAAAATGTCACGCCCCAAAACCGAGGGACGAGACCGGCACCTAACCGGATGAACCCGGTCAAGAGGACCTGGATTGCCTTTCCTACCCAACGCATTTCCCCGTGTTCATAATGTATATTTATAAGTGGAATAGCAAAATAGAATCAAAGCATGCTTTTACAACATAAGTCAAATATCCTCTTTTAACATTTTCAATGTTTAATCTTCCCAAAACATACATTCTAAAATACGACACTCCCGATATTGGATCGTGATTACAAACGAGTATGACAACTACCCCAAATACATATATACAACCCACATAATGTCTACGGAGCCTCTAAAGATACGGAGAAGAGTATATAAACTTGCCAGCAACAAGGCCCCGGCTATACCTTAACAGAACAGAATATGCAAAAGAAGATGGCATAGACTACGCACGACCCCGAAAGGAAGTGGGGCTCACCAAAACTAGTGAGGAGATGAAAGGAAGGCACCACTATCGGCGGACCGAGCTACCTGCTATAGAACCACCTACATCCATATAAAAGATGTAGAGCCCCCGGAAAAAGGGACGTTAGTACCATGGAATAGTACTAGTATGTATGAACAAGCTTTAATCTAAGTAAAATCAACAATACACAGATAGGAGACAGTCAAAGAAACCAAACAAATACTGCATAGAGATACAGGAAACAAAAATGAGAGTTCCATAGTTTCTTATTTCAATTGTTCTCCTGTTGCGGCGCGCAACCCGATCCCACCTTACAATCATATTCCACCCTTATTTCTTCTGTTGCGGCGTGCAACCCGATCCCACCTTACAATCACATTACACCCTTATTACTTCTGTTGCGGCGTGCAACCCTATCCCACCTCACAATCACATTAGACCCTTATTACTTCTGTTGCGGCGTGCAACCGGATCCCACCTTATAATCACATTTGATAGCAACATCAAGCAATCAATTCAATTACAAGGATTTTCATCATCAAGAATATACATTTGTAACAACCAAATAACCATGTGAAATCAAGGCCATAGTAATCTTTACCAAATAGTGAGTCATATACGGCATACATTCAACATATAGTTCAATTAGATAAATCCACATTTCCTTTCCATTACTTGCGACACAACATTTAGCACTTAGAGACATTCAACAATTTGATTCGTTATCATTTCTTTCATTTTGCAGCACATCCTCTCATACCGATGTATTTAACATTTAACGAGCTTCGCACATGATAGAATAATCACAAAGAATCACCTTTTCACAATCTCATATAGCATGGTGGCATGGTAATCAACTAGGACAATCAGATAACAGAATCTTACGCCTCAACACATTAGAGCAATCGATTCACATATGCATAAGCCAGAAACTCATACCGAATGCTCGGACACCAACAAGGTGACTCTACGAAGATTAAAGTTATCCATACATACCTCGAGTCGAAATTCCCCTTTAATATCTATTCTCAACCCACCGGACCTTCTATCTCCTCCAATCTAATTTACAAGATGCCATGCTTAGACTTAGAATTAGAAATCATGAACACATTTGGTAATTTTATCAAATACTATGTGACCCCTTTGATTAATTAATCCTCTTTTTAGTGGAAGGTTATTCTAACTTACACCCCCTTGCTAGATTAGAACAAATCATGAACATGCATGCAAGTCTTAGCTTTTATCTTCAAGAACTAATTCATGTGTGTTCCATTTTTAACCAAAACCTGACAATTGAATGGAAATGGGGTGGGGACTTACCTCTTATGGTGAAGAAGATGAAGATTACTCGATAATTTTCGGGCCTGAGTAGAGATGATGGACCAATTTGATGAAGAAGAAGACTTTCTCTCAGTAAACTCACTCTCCCTTCTCTCTATTTTGTTCAGATACTCGTTAAAATGAAAGGGGGTAAGTATTTTATTAAGTTGGGGTCGGGTATAAAAATTAGAAATTAAAAGCCCCGAAGCAGGAAATGCGGTCAGGAATGCAATCGCATTCCTGCTATGCGGTCTGCATTCCTGTCGCATAAATGGTCCTCAAATGGGACAAAATGGCAACCGGACTGCCCAGGTATGCGACCACTACGCGGTCTGCATACCTGTTATGCGATCGCATAGTGCGTCGCATAACCTCCTCCGCAAAAATGGAGGTGCAAGGATGCGACAGCTATGCGGTCCGCATGTCCAAGATGCGATCGCATCTTTGACCGCATAGCTGTACGCGACCACTATGCGGTCCGCATACCTGATCTGCGATCGCATAGTGAGCGCAGATCTGCACAATTCTGGAAAATTTTACCTTTTAAGTCCCGGGGTACTTTTTACTCCACAAGGGTTCTTTTTAAGAATTTCTACAGTTATAACCACATGGGGACCCATTCGGGCATTGTTTTTAGACTTGAAATTTTACGGATCTTTATAGAAAACCGGGAAGGTAGGAATCGCGTCTGCGATCTGATCAACGCATCTGCAGAAGCGCACCTGCGCTTGAAGTCCGCATTTGCGGTCGCACATCTGTGCTTGTACCTTCCCGTCTGCGGATCCAGAGTTTCCTTTCAAAGTTCGCATCTGCGATAGGCTACCCGCACCTGTGGAGCCGCACCTGCGAGGATCCTTCCGCAGGTGTAGTCAACGGGCTTCAGACCTGGGCAGACTTGGAAATTCACATCTCCTCAATTCCAATCCCACGAATACACGACCTAGCTCATCTTTGGCAGATCTTAGGCCTATTTTCAGTCCTTAGACTAGACAGAAAAAGTCTTGGAAGCTAGGATTCTTGCACACACACTTGGGTCTTGAAGATTTGAAGCTTGTGGTTGAGAATTTCTTACTCACTTAAGCTCATTTCTTCATTTCCTTGCTTTGTATTGAATATTTAAGTGTGTAGTATTTATTTTCAACACTTGAATCTTTTTTATGGAAATATTCATAATTAAAGTGTGGATTAAATATCTTGTTGTGCTTATGTATTGAACGATTTTTAGTAATATTGAAGTGAGTTATTGTTTCTTTATATTCTTGTTCTTTAATGTTTCCAAAGGGATTAGCTAACCCTAAGACTTGCCCATTAACTTCGAATAAATTTTGGGAAAGACTATTTGGGGTTGGGAAAGATTAATCAACAAGTACTTGAGGCATTAACCCTCATTTTATAGATTCTACCTAGGGATAGGATTGAACTACTTGTAGCCATATCCGGGTGTGCCTAATCTCTTAACTATTTTAGGGATAATTCAATTAGTAAGTCTTGTTAGTCTTCGGAAGAAGCTAATATAGAATTGTTGCCCAAGGCTAATTAATATAAACTCGCTCATATTTGTAAAATCGTGAAATACATTGGATCGTTACTTGAGGGTATACTTGAGGGTAAATCCCAATGCATCCATGCTTGTAGCCATTGATCATTTTACTTGCTTTCTATGTTAGTTTACATTTTCACAATTAGTTATAAATCTTTTACCAAAATCAAATTCTAAGTGTTTGGCATTACATAACAAGTGATAATTCTCTTACACTCCTAATTGCCTACATATTGTTCTCTATGGGATTCGACCCCGACTCATAGTTGGGTAAATTATATTGCATGCAACCGTGTCTATTTACTTTTTAGTAGTGGATTTGGACGTCAATAGATACCCAAATAATAACACAGGAGGATGAACAGAAACTATCAAAACATACGGGATCATATGTATAGAAAAGGACGAGTAATAACTCAACAACAGCGACTGTTTTCACATTGGGTTTAGTCAATAAACTCCACGAGGTATCGAACCACGGGCTAATCACAACTCACGGGTCCCAATATCTTAACCCTAACTTTTGGCACCTTGTGCCCTCTTCTCAGCTAATAACTGCACGGGCGACTCATGTGCCAAATAGAATCATTCTCACATATAAGGCAAGTAAACCAGGGTATCTATACTCAACAATAACAAGGAAGTCCCTTAATCCGATGAGAGTGCTTACAATGTGTATGCTTGTGCAAGTTTCCTAACATAATTCAATACAGCCAGTAAGCACAAGAAAAGGAACGAACAATACGTAGAATGTTTCTTCTCAACTTTCGCAAGAATAAGCTCACACAAGTAAGTGTACCAATACTCAAATCAACAACAAGAATGCCCCCAGGCCAACAGAAATCATCACAAATTAATCCTTGACACAGACCACCTTGTCTCGCCACGTGTGCAATAGTAAAGTGAATGGCCGCCTTGTCTCGCCACATGCGCACAATAATGTTCCCACCTTGTCTCACCACATGCGCAACCCACACACACACACACACATATATATATATATATATATATATATGCCTCCTTGTCACTCCGCATGTACAATATCAATAGTAACCACAACACGGCAGAAACCTCGTGCAAATCCGTATATCAACAATTGCACGACAGAAACCTCGTACATCACAATAACTACAACCACATGGCAGAAACCTCGTGTATCACCACAACAAGTTCAACAACAACAATGACAATAATACAAAGTACGGTAAGTAAACCATCTCGAGCCTTTTTGTTCACAAGAAAATCTAAAACTAGTTCACAAGGAATAACCACAATAAGGAATACCAAGCAAAATAAGAACAGCTCAACAAGGAAGAAAATAACATGTACTGATAGTCCCACAATGTACGGTTCAACAACAAGAAACTAACATGATTCCAATAATTCCCAATAAGGGAAAGTCCACTAAGTCATCAAACCTCTAAGCTTCCTTTAAGATTTGGAGAAATTATGGGAGAGATACAACCAATTCAACTAAAGATAGGCAGCAAGAAGATCACCATAACCTCAATTAAGGAAAAACATTTACAAAAGGGATATCTACGACTTCCAATAGGAATAAGCAGTTAAGTTAGGGGGGAAGGTAACATGGAAATGGAAGAGGTAACAGTCTGAATTAAAGCATATATAAATCAAATATCAATAAGAGTGGATCATGAAGCAATTACTTCTAATTAAGCAGGTAAAGGTAAAACTAGTAATTAAGGAACATAATTATACAAGTACAACTACATATTTAATGAATACAAGAACCTAGGAACCTTTAAAGGTCAATTTCCACAAATAAGTCTGAGCACGTACTCCTCACCTCGCGTACACGGACTACAATCAACATAAAAGACTTAAATCCTAAGGGGTAGTCCCCCCACACAAGATTAGGCAAGACACTTACCTCAAAGAAGACAAATTGTTACTCTAAAATAGACTCCTCGGATGAAATGACCTCCGGACGGCTCAAATCTAACCAATATAACTTCAAAGCACAAATAAAACTCATAAGAAACTATTCTAGATCATAAAGTCTCAATCTTTACAAAAATCTAGAAATCAATCCCAAAAGTCGACCCTGGGCCCGCACCTCAAAACCTGACAAATTTCACAAAACCCGAACACCCATTCCGATATGAGTTCAACCATACAAAAATATCAAATTCCGATACTATTGCGTCCCTCAAATCATGATTTTTCATTTTGAAAACTTTCTTCAAAAACCAACATTTTACCCAACTCAAAACACAAATTAAATGATAAAAATGAATATAGAATCATGGAATACATTGAATACTAGGTGAAGAACACTTACCCAATCTACTTGCTTGAAAAACCTTAAGAGAAGTTCCCAAAACCGAAGTCTAAAACTCAAAATATTAAGAAAATAGCCAACCCTCGACTTAAATGAATCTGCCAGGGTTACCGTACCTGCGATAGAAATAGCTGCTTCCCCGCAACCGCAGGTGCGCATGACCAACCGCACCTGCGCTCCTTCTCGCTTCTGCAGTGCCAAATATGCGTTCCAATTCTCTGCATCTACGGAGACTGCCCAGACCAGCTCCTCTCGCACCTGCGCCTCCATCTTTGCACTTGTGACCATCGCACCTGCGCTCAAGGTCCGCATGTGCGATTACACCAGAACTCAGACCTCCTCAAAACCATGGAAACCATTTGAAACTCGTCAGAAACACACCCGGGGCCCCCGGGACCATGTGCAAACAAACCAACAAGTTCCATACCCCAACAAGGACCTTCTCGACGTCCCAAATCACATCAAACATCGACGAATGTACGAATCGCACCATGAATCGAACTTATGAACTTTCAAATTTTCCAACTTCTAAATCTCATACCGAAACCTATCAAACCAACCCGGAATGACGTCAAATTTTGCAGACAAGTACCAAATAACATAACGAAGCTATTCCAACTCTTGGAATCGCATTCCGACCCTGATATCACCAAAGTCAACTATTGGTCAAACCTTTCCACTTTCCAAATTTCAACTTTTGCCGAAATGCTCCAAATCACCCTACGGAACTCCAAATCCACATTCAGACGCACGCCTAAGTCCAAAAGCACCACACAAAGTTGTTTAAGACCTTATGCCGCCGAGCATAGCTTAAATCCTCAAAACGACAGGTCGGGGTGTTACATTCTCCCCTCTTAAATAAACTTTCATCCTCGAACGTGCCAATAATCGTCTCGAAGTCTTCAAATCACTGAATACATACTTCAAACGTACACCCGCGGGTGATCTCACGTCACCCCAATCCATATAAGCCCGACGACACCATCCCAACTATACTTTAGCCTTTCTACCAACACCGATAAGCCTCAGAGTCAAAATTCTCACCTTCTATTCATTTCCAAAAGACCCGATTCTAAATCCATAACAGGTATCAGCCCCAACTAGCTGCAACAACCCATGCCCACCCCCACAAGCTACAACCAAAAAACATAACATACCACACATAGGCCCATAATAACACTTCTGATCACCATAGTTGCCTGTAATCAAAACCAGCACTGGCAATTAGCCTCATATCCAATAGGAACCCGTTACAAAACTTCACAACACTGACGATGATGCAATAACCATGGAGACCTCAAAACTATATGCCTGAATCAATAAGTCACAACTAACACCACCGGGCACACACCCTGCGACTAAACCTCAAGAAGCACGGAATGAAAATGACTGAATATATAAAGAGAAACACATAAGAGAAATATCAAAATAGACCGACAGGCACACCTCTCTATCAGTACCATATTACGAATCAATTTAAATCAGTAAATCAAAGTACTTGAAAAACATTAAGGACTCATCCTGGTATGACTCTCCACCGCGGCACACAATCCATCTCAAACATATCGAATCTCATGAAATCGCGAGGGTCTCACAGGTCAAATATACATCATACTAATCGAAATCTTCCACTAACCCAGTTCTTCCAATAAATCCCAACACTTACTGAACTCTCACCCCGGTAGAGTACCAAATCACAAACCATAACCAAGAATACTCAGGAATCACACCAAAACCTACCATAACGAACAACAGGGACTCACTTATAATCTCACCACTCCCAATGATGGATAAAACAACGATAGACACGGGCTACCACTCATAGAACCTCCCACAGGGGCAAACACATAAACAGAGTGCAAATCATTAAACTTACCCATAACTGAAACAACAAATAAGGAACTCGACCCGATAAGCAGAACCGAAATGAAATACGAATGGTTCCCTCCGTAACAAATCAAAACATACATGTATGATAACATCTAGCACAATGTCCTCCATCCTACTATATAAAACAAATCAACGGGTCGGGCCTCCCCCTCTTGAGCACCCCCTACTCTCCTGAATACCCGGCTATGACACATCTACCCGAAGTCTAGGATAATCCCTCACCACGTAGCTGGTATCTCCACACTCAAAGCATCATCTCTGCTGACGTGGCTGTGGAAACTGTGCCATACAAGTACCTTGATACCCATGAGCACCTGAAACATTGTGCGAAGCCGGTAGTGCAAACTGAACTGGTTGACCCACAAAACATGTACCATGTCGTACCCTGCCTCCAAAATAAGGACCAGTAGATCTCTCCGGCCAAAGAGGCCTCCTCACATCCATGTCCTATCTCTCCCGGTCTCGCTTGTCCTCTCTCTCATAGCCCCGTCTGTTATCTCTCTCCTTATCCCACATGCCCTCAACTCAGCGAGCGATCCCTACCACTTGCTGAAATGAAACATCCAACTCTAACTCTCGAGCCATGTTGAATCGAATATCACGCCTGAGCCCCTCAATGAATCTACGGACACGCTCTTTAACTGTAGCGAACAAAGCCGGTGCATGTCTGGCCAAATCACTGAATCTGACGGCATACTCTGATACTAACATAGTGCCCTAGCGCAGCACCTCAAACTCCGCGCACCATACATCTCGAAGGGACTGAGGTACAAACTCTCTCAGGAACATCTTTGAAAAACGAACTCATGTGAGTGAAGTTGACTCGGTCGATCTACCCAAATCATAAGTACACACATCTCCGTACCGATCTGCAAGACTCTACTAAACTCGCTTATGACTCGTAGCACCTATGAACCTAGAGCTCTGATACCAACTTGTCACGACCAAAATTTTCCTCTGTTGGGTATCGTGATGGAACCTAGTCTTAAAGCCTAGGTAAGCCTAACAATCATGGAATAACGACAAAAAAATAAAACATCTAATAATTTTTGAAATGAAATACTCTAGACAAATTACAATTTCCCCAAAACTGGTAGTAAAAGTCATAAGCTTTATTAGAGTTTACTACAACTTCTAAATACAACAGCTCTGAAGTAAGTAAAAACAGTGCAAGAACTAAAAATAGGACGGTGACTCTGAAGCCCGCGAACGCTGCAGCAGGTTTACCTTGAGTCTCCACAACAGTAATCTGTGTTGCTAGCTACCGATCAACTGGCTACGCAATACATGGATCTGCACAAAAATATGCAGAAGTGTAGTATGAGTACACCACAGCGGTACCCAGCAAGTATCAAGACTAACCTTAGTGGAGTAATGGCGAGGAACAGTCAAGACACCTACTGGACTGTATAACCTGATCAAGTAAGTATATAAATAACAGAGTATGATATCTACATAAAGACTACGTGATGTGGCTAACTACACAGAAGTTGTAATAATAAAAGAAGACAGTAAGCACTGGCAGAATACCCAAAAAATAACACAGGAGGATGAACAGAAATAATCAAAACATACGAGATCACAGATACAGAAAAGGACGAGTAATAACTCAACAATAGCGATCGTTTTCACGTTGGGTTTAGTCAATAAACTCCACGAGGTACAGAACCTCGGGCTAATCATAACTCACAGGTCCCAATATCCAAACCCTAACTTTTGGCACCCTATGCCCTCATCTCAACTAATAACTGCACGGACGACTCACGTTCCAAATAGAATCATTCTCACATATAAGGCAAGTAACCAGGGTATCTATACTCAATAACAACAAGGAAGTCCCTTAATCCCATGAGAGTTCTTAACTACGTGTATGATTGTGCAAGTGTGCTAACATAATTCAATCCAGAAGTAATCATAAGAAAAGGAACGAACAACACGTAGGATGTTTCTTCTCAACTTTAATAAGAATAAGCTCACACAAGTAAGTGTACCACTACTCAAATAAACAACAAGAATGCCCCCAGGCCAGCACAACTCATCACTAATAAATCCCTGATACATCCCACCTTGTTTCGCCACGAGTGCAATAGTAAACTGAATTCCCGTCTTTTCTTGCCACACGCGCACAATAATGTTCCCACCTTTCTCGCCACATGCGCGACCCACCCACCCACACACACACACACACACACACACACACACATATATATATATATATGTGTGTGTATGTGTGTGTGTGTGTGTCGCCTTGTCATGCACCATGTGAAATATCAATTGTAACCACAGCACGACAGAAACCTCGTGCAAATCCCAATATCAACAACCGCACGGCAGAAACCTCATGCATCACAATAACTACAACCGCACGGCAGAAACCTCACGCATCACCACAACAAGTTCAACAGCAACAACGACAATAATACGAAGAACGGTAAAAAAATCAACTCGAGACCCTTCGATCACAATAAAAGGTAAAACTAATTCACAAGGAATAACCACAATAAGAAATACTATGCAAAATAAGAACAACTCAATAAGGAAGAAAATAACATGTAATGATAGTCCCACAATGTACGGTTCAACAACAAGAAACTAACACGATTCCAATAATTCCCAATAAGGGAAAGTCCACTAAGTCATCGAACCTCTAAGCTTCCTTTAAGATTTGGAGAAATTACGGGAGAGATACAGCCAATTCAACTAAAGGTAGGCAGCGAGAAGATCACCATAATCTCAATTAAGGAAAAACATTTACAAAAAGGATAGCCACGACTTCCAATGGGAATAAGCAGTTAAGTTAGGGGGAAGGTAACATGGAAATGGAAGAGGTAACAGTATCAATTAAAGAATATATGAATCAAATATCAATAAGAGTGGATCATGAAGCAATTAATTCTAATTAAGCAGGTACATGTGAAACTAGTAATTAAGGAACGTAATTATACAAGTACAACTACATATTCAATGAATACAAGAACTTAGGAACCTAAAAGGTCAATTCCAACAAACAAGTCCGAGCACGTACTCCTCACTTCGCGTACACGGACTACAATCAACATAGAAGACTGAAATCCTAAGGGGTAGTTCCTCCACACAAGGTTAGGCAAGATACTTACCTCAAAGAAGACAAACTAGTACTCTAAATTGGACTCCTCGGATGAAATGACCTCCGGACGGCTCAAATCTAACCAACATAACTTCAAAGCACAAGTAAAACACATAAGAAACTATTTCGGATCATAAAGTTTCAATCTTTACAAAAATCTAGAAATCGAACCCAAAATTTGACCCCTAGGCCCGCACCTTGGAACCTGAAAATTTCACAAAATCCGAACACCCACTCCGATATGAGTTCAACCATGCAAAAATTATCAAATTCCCATACTATTTCGTCCCTCAAATCATGATTTTTTTATTTTGAAAACTTTGTTCAAATAACAACATTTTCTCCAACTCAAAACACAAATTAAATGATAAAAATAAAAATAGAATCATGGAATACTAGGTGAAGCACACTTACCCAATCGACTTGCTTGAAAACCCCCAAAAGAAGGTCCCAAAACCGAAGTCTAAAACTGCAAATATGAAGAAAATGGCCAACCCTCGACTTAATGAATCTGCCAGGATAACCGCACGTGCGATAGAAATAGTCGCTTCTGCACAATCGCAGGTGCGTATGGCCAACCCAAGGATCTGCTTCTGCGATGCCGCATATGCGTTCTAATTCTCCGCATCTGCGGAGAATGCCAAAACTTGCTCCTCTCACAATTGTGCCTCCATCTTCACACCTGCGACCATCGCGCCTGCGCCCAAGGTCTGTAGGTGTGATTACACCAGAACTCAGACCTCCTTAAAACCATGGAAACCATCCAAAACTCGTCTGAAAACACACCCCGAGACCCCGTCCAAACATACCAAGAAGTTCCATATCCTAACGCGGACCCGCTCGAGGTCCCAAATCACCTCAAATATCGACAAAACTATGAATCACACCATGAATCGAACTTATGAACTTTCAAATCTTCCAACTTCTAAATCTCGTGCCTAAACCAATCAAACCAACCCGGAATGACGTAAAATTTTGCAGAAAAGTCCCAAATAACATAAAAGAGTTGTTCCAACTTTCGGAATCGCATTCTGACCCTGATATCACAAAAGTCAACTATTGGTCAAATCGTTCCACTTTCTAAACTTCAACTTTCGCCGAAATGCTCCAAATCACCCTATGGACCTTCTAATCCAAATCCGGACGCACGCCTAAGTCCAAAATCATCACACAAAGTTGTACAATACTTTATGCCACCGAACGGAGCTTAAATCTTCAAAACAACCGGTCGGGTTGTTACATCAAGCCTCTGAGGGTATACTAGCTGATCAGGTGGTGGTGCGTATATAATGTCATAAAATTTTCCCATATCCCATATACATATATATACGCATATATAAGGTCATCTGGTCATGGATCAATGTGTATGTACAAATGAATGCAGTGCATGAGAAGTACGTCAATAAAATCTCTTGGAACGTCATAAGACCATCTTGTCTTTGATTAATGTCATGAAGTAAATTTCACCAACTTACGTATTTTCTGAGACCCATGAATAAATGATAGAATAATAGGACACATGGGGAATCAAGAACATAGGCATCTCTAGTATTTCTATGAATAGAGTCATTTATAGAAGTTGTGCATTTTCTCGTTTTGTTTGTATCGTATGGATCATGCCAAAAGAAAAGAAGGGATAGCCTTAACATACCTGATCCGATTCTCTTGATAATCCCTCTAATACACATCTTTGCGAAAAACACGTAACGACGGATCGAAGTAGGGAAAAATATCCGTATGATATTCTTGATATCATAGCAAGTTATTTCTTATCCGACTAATATTCACTCCATACTCTACATCATCAAACAATTCTTTTGGCCTTCTTCTGTCATGTCTTCCAAAAAGTTCTCCAAGTTATATTACTAATAAAGAAACCAAAACAAAGGTAATTATCCAAAGGCTTTCACGTGTAAACGAGGTACCTTATGTATTATGACTCATCATGTATATTTGTGCCACCTTGGCCTAGTTTAATGCCATGTGGCAACTCATAACAAAATCTTTATCTACTTAATCCTATTTACTACCATAATTATCCCCACAATTAATCAAGTATCCACATAATTAAGAATAATCTCAAATTACATAACATACTACTTACTTTTAACACACTTTATACACCTTACTATCATGGTCATGTGGTACCTTGTATGGTACTAGTCCATAAATACCGGGTATTATAGCTTGGACCATATTTTACTCCAAATTGACAAACTTCAACGAAACTCACTTTCTTCGATTCGCTTACCCTCTCTCCTTCACGAATTTACTTATCACTTGTTTGAAATAGCGTAATACTTATAATCTCAAAATAATCTCATTCTCGAGCTTAGGTCGATTAACTTACGACGAAATTTTAACGTACGAAAATGCGGGATGTATATCTCATTTCCGAGCTTTCATCAATTTATTTATGGCGTACTTTTACGTACGAAAACATGGGGTGTAACACCCCAAGAAACAAATAACAATTTTCATTCGCCATTATCGTCATTGTCTGTCACTGTCTTCATCTTCTTCGTCAGCATCTTATATGCACCCATCCGGACCGAGGGAATTATAATCTAGATCCCTGTTGACACACATTTCTCGTATTTTATCTCAATCATCAATAAGACTACTTGCTTGATTTCTAAAACAATATGGGACTCCTACGTCCAACGTCTGTGGTAGAAACTTAGGTAGTCCCTCCCGTTTAACAATTGTTGGAAAAACAGGATAATCATTGTCTCTTTGCAATTTTTCATTTTCCAATAAATCTTAGTACTGATCCTCCATTCCTCCAGGTAGTTAAGATCATTCATTGCATGATGAACAACTAGTGCCTTTTCCATCTCTAGAATCTCCTTCATCAAATGCTGAAAAATTTATGGTTCATCTTTATGTGTGTTTATTTGGAAGGTTACAGACAGTGCTTGTGGTACAACAAGCCCATGTCAATGACATAGTACTTCAAAATCACATCGCTTTGAGAAAAGGGGAACCAATTGTAGTTTTCCCTCTAAATTGGCATACCTTCCGCCTTTGTAGTATGCGCTTCGCCCTCAATAATGTGCCCTGCAACTTTGAGAACACTGTGTATGTTGATAGGTTTGTTTTCCAAGGGACGCAGAACACCATACCACTTTTCATAAACCAAATTTCTATAGCAACCTAGCATATGTTTTTCAAGGTAGGGAATGATTGTGTTATGATGTGTTCCATGTGGATCTTTTGAACTACCTTTACCTTTTTTCCACTCATTAAACCACTTATTAAATGTTAGCGGCATTTCTGTAATGGATGCTGTAATGGTTCTTCAAATAGTATTTCAATACTGATCTCTTGGTTCAACTTAAGAAGAACTAAGTTGCACGAACTTGTATATTAAACGTAGCGCATCACCAATATGCATCAAGTGTATTGTCAAGTTGGACTGAAAAAGCTATCGACCTGAAAAAGCAGTCGATCTGAAAAAGTTGTTGACCTGAGAAAGCTGGACACACTTGTACCCGATAGAATCATTATCACGCGAAATATAGCGCCTCACCAATATGTGCTATGTGTATTGTCATGTCGACCTAAAAAAGGTATCGGCCTGAAACAGATATTGACCTGAAAAGCTGGACCCACTTGTACTCGAAAGAATCATTATCACGTGAAACATAGCGCCCCACCAATATGCATTATGTGTATTGTCATGTCGAACTGAAAAAGCTATCAATCTAAAAAAGTCGTCGCCCTGAAAAAGTTAGACCCACTTGTACCCTAAAGAATCATTATCAAACGAAATATAGAGCCTCATCAATGTGAATTATGCAACCTAAACACACTCTTAGCAGCCTATAAAAACCTCACGCGTTTTAGTTATTATTTGCGTCGTAATGAAACAAATAGAAAAAAATTTCATTATTTTTTCATTTTCGATCATTACGACATGTCTGGACGCAATTACGTACTAAGGTGCTACTATGGCACACATGCGATTTTGAAGTCATGTTGGTCAAATTGCAATCTGGGGCGCAGACATTGGATGTGTAAACAAGTTGTAAGTTATTATTCTTGGAAAAAATGTTTGTTAATACTTTTTATATAACATGTTAATTAATAGTTTTGTGTTATTCTCCCATTGGTAGGACGAAAATCAAGGTGGTTTTGAAGAATGGTATGATGAACTCATTAATCAGGAATACTACAAATCAAGTTTGCTAAACATTTGGAATCTGACCGGTGAATACGAACTCCAGATCGTCAAAATATAAGAACAACTAGCGGTAATGAAGGAGAAATTAAAAGAGGCAGAAGAAGAAACAAATAGGTTGGAAGAGAAATTTAAGTGGTTGAAGCACATAATAATGGGCGATAGTGACTAAACAAACACATGGATGCATTGAGTGTAGTATTTTATGTTTACGTTGTACTTGTCATGTAATATCTTTAATTGGCAACGAATTTAAATTTATGTTAAGCTGTCATTTTTTTTCGTTCTAGTGTTAAACTAATAAATAATCAGAGAAATAAAAATATATGCGCAAATTATGTAAAACAAAATTAACGTTGCTATTATATATTTAATGTCATATATACAGATAATAATAAATATCAACGTGTCCCACATCCTGTATGCTTCAAAGCATTGGCTGGCCTGAGGCACATCCCATCCCGCTCGGCTACGCTATCAGGATCATCCTCATCACGTCGCCTTTTTATCGGAGGATGCGCTGCAGCATGATCGTCGGTAAGGCTGGCAGACTCGGTAAAAGAGGCTGTCGGGCCAGCAAAAACCTACAGAATAATAAGATATTTTAGTATATCAAATATAAATTACTAACGTACGTGTTAGCAAATAAATTTTTAATGGTCATACCATGATCTCTGCAGGCTCCTGAATAAAATCATCTCTCAGGTGCACTGGCTAATCATCTAAAAAAAATAAAAACTCTTTAAATATTACTGACTAAGCAATGAGATAACAATAAATAGAAATAATAGTAATGGAAACAAATCTGCGCCTGAGTAGCGCCACAATGCTTTGTCGGAACATCGAGGTGCACTGGAGTAGATGAAGTATGTGAAAGATCCTCAGCATCCCTCGGTGATGAGCCATAACTAAGGCGTCGCCCACTATGCATCTCTCGTGTCGGATGATCATCAGCAAATGTCAATGGCTCTAGGGATCAGGAAAATACTGATCCTACTCATGTCGCGTAATGGCCGTGCCACGATCAACAATGGAGCTGACGGGATCACCTGCAAAGTCCCTGGTGAAAACTGAAGCCTGAATGATGGCATATGAGCATCGTGTGGCTCAAGGTGTTCACCCAGCTGATCATCTCTAATATCCTCCACGGGTGCCTCAATTCCCTCTTGCTGGGGACCCCATCCTCGCCGACCACCACGACCTCGCAGGACACCCCTTCATCTGTGACCACACCTGCGACGTCTACCACGGTTAGGCTCCACTGGTGGCCCATGATGGTACTCCTCTGGCAGCAAATAAGAAGCCTTGTATCCTAAGAGCTCATCATCTCGAGCACGTATCAATGTCTCGGCAGCAAGATGAGTAACCCAATGGCCAAACATGTGCAAAGCTGCCACTCCATGGCCGGTATGCTGCAGAATCTGCAGTCCCAACTGGTAGAACTGATGTAAGCCAATAGCCTGCATAACATGTAAAATATTAATTACGAAAGGATAATGTAACGTTATAAGTAAGTATAACAAATGACATACCAGTTCCTCATGCCTCCCGGCGTATGGAATGTATCGACCACCAGCACGCTAAACGGGATTTCCGACGAGAAGTAGGGTAATGTTGTACTCTCAGGTGGAGGGTGTGGCAGAATCATGTCATACCTCGGGTCCCAAACCTCAATCTAGGCCTCTAGCCAGGCCAAGTATGTCTGGTCAACCATGCAATGATCATCCCGCTGGTAATGTGTCCTAAGCTAAGTGGGAGGTATAGGTACACGTTGCGGTTGACCAAACTGGCATAGGACTCGCTCGGTGGCATGATGCTCGACTATATCGAGATATTTTAGTGGGACAGAAGAGCGCCACATAGCTCAACAGCAGGAGCAATAATTGGAAAAATCGGCTATGAGTGTGTCGCCGTATGGCCTCCATATAAACTATTTATTAAACACAGGAATCGTGAGTAAACACAACACATATAAATCCAGGCCAAGTAAACTTAAGTATATATGTACATGCGCGCCTTCAAGAAAATCCAACAAATCCCTGTAATTTGGGAGATGATGTTGAACCTCGACCTTGTTCCCGTAGCCTTGCCTATCAACCCACCTCCAATCTAAAGGGAGAAGTAGTGGAGCTGGTGCATCCAGAGCGATTGGTGGTAGAGGTGCCTGGAACTACAGGAATCGCTCCTAGGCCCAAACCTAATATAGATTGTGGACGTAAAATTTAAGGTATTTTTTTATTATGTATATTATAATCATGAAAATAATTGACTATTTTTTTCACCTACAGTAGCAGTAAAGATCTGGCAGGGGTAAAGACCCGACACATCTTCCTATACATGTATCCTAGAACAATTGTACCACAGCTGCAACCAAGTAAATTATCTAGCCGCTCCAAATGATGTAGAAATTTCAAACTGACTAGGTTTCCCGAAGTGTTCGCGACCAGTACACCACCAAACATCAGCAGCAACAACAATCTCGTGTGTCGGTCGATATCCTTTAGTGGTGAATCATCCGTAATCTCCACATCCATCGACCAGATGTTGTAGGACTGGCACCAATTGCAATCGGCTGGCCCCACTCAATGCAGTCGGCTCCGCTGGCTGGAAACCGGTGAGCCGCTGCAACATATGCAGGTAATCCACTCCTGTATAGTCTCTAAAAGCATGTACGTAAGCTACAGGTAATCCATCAACTGGCAGTCCGAAAAGAACCTCCACGTCCTCAAGTGTGATGGTAGCCTCATTGATGGGTAGATGAAACGTGTGTGTCTCCAGTCGCCACCGCTCTATCATAGCCGTGATCAACGGCTATCCCAGATGTATGAAGACCTATGGTTTTCCTGTAGCAACAGTAGCTCTCGAGATGCAGGTCCGGGATGCACAGGGGGAACCTCCGTGAAGAAGTTTGTAAATTGAATAATATTAATTAAATTATTTTTCTATTTAATTGCTTAACATATTTAAATATGTTACAATATCTTTTATATTAATATTTAATCAATATTTTTAATATATTATTACTTAGGTTGATACATTTTCTATATTATTATTTTATATGTTAGTTTATTACATTATTTTATATGTTAGTTTATTCTTTTATATGTTAGTTTATTATTTTATATGCTTGTTTCTTATTTTATATGTTTGTTTCTTACTCTCCTATTTTTGGATATAATAGAATTAAATAATTAATTTTCATAACTATACATAATATAATTAATAAGTATTCATATAAAATTACTTAGTTTGACAAATATTATTTTTTTATGTTATTTTCATATATTTATTTACTAAAATTCGAGAGAGTTTGTGTTTGAACTATCATCTTTTTTTAAAACAATTTTGGGTTAACAAATAATGAAATGATTAATTTTAATAACTGCAAAAATAATTTAGTAATTATTCATATAACAGATACTTAGTTTGATAAATTTTCTATGTTAATATTTCATATGTTAGTTTCCAATATTTCTTCACTAAAGTAACACTATTGTAAATGGCCATGAACAAAGTCAACTACCATTAAATAAAATTTATTATCAATTTTGCTACGCTAAAGCGTACCACATTAAAATTACGAGCACTGCGTTACAATTACGGGCGCACTAAAGGTCACTAAACAAAAATAAAGTCACATATTAATATACATACAACAATAAAGTCCAAATAACATCAATTATTCATAAACTAATAATTTATCTATTTTACTAATTTTTTAGCACATAAATAATTTAATCCGGATAAAAAATAATAAATTAATTTAATTACAAAAAAATCACGAAAAAATATATATCACAGTAAAAAAACTAATAAACATGTTTTTATAACAACTAATAATATTAATTATTCATAAAATAATAATTTATCTATTTTACTAATTTTTTAGCACATAAATAATCTAATCTGGACAAAAAATGACAAATTAATTAAATCACAAAACAATCATGAAAAAACATTGACCACAGTAAAAAACAACTAATATGTATTTTTTATACATGAGTTTTACCAAAAAGTAAGCTGAAATACCTTGATTTAAAATTTTTTGAAAGGTGAAGATTTGATGACTTGGGGCCGAAACGAGCAAACCACTACACGATAACGCCTTAGATCCGGTGTTAGCTTGCTAGAATACATAGATAATACACTTTTTGTGGGACGGGTGGGATCTAATGGGATTTTTTTGCTTTAAAAATAGGGGGGG
>ML343368.1:0-20283 GCA_005239505.1 Nicotiana paniculata
TAGATTGCACCTGAGGTATCGTTATCTCTAATCCAACCTCTAAACCCCCGGTTATGACTTTCGCCAATACTCCGGGAGTGATGTTGTTCAAACAACTACCTAAATATGCACTCTCTCTCTCAAGTAGATACATAATAAATAGGCACAGTTAATTGATGGCCATTCAATTAATTACAACAAGAACGTAGTTGAACAATTAGAGATTAATCAACCAATCGGAACTATATTATTAACAAAATAATTTCATCCCCCAACGGGTTCTATCAAAATCCTAGATTAAAGAAGTTAGCTAAACAAATTCATAAGAATCAAATATAAAATAACTTGCATAATTAAACTACAAAGTAATGAAGAAAATCTGTACAATTTGATGTTTTGCCATTCGATTCCCTTCTCTCCTCTTCGAATCTCGTCTAAGTTGTGTTTTTGGGGTCTATTTATAAGTTTAATACAAACCCTAAACGTGTAGGAGACTTCTATTTCAACCGGGAAACACTTAAACTCGTCAAAACCCGAAATTGACCAGAACCATGAGACCCTGCGTTTTGGCTCTAAGGCCTGGATAAGGCCAGGCCAGGCCTGGATTTAGGAGGCTAACGCCCCCCTAACGCCAGGGCCAGCTTGGCTTTAGAAGGCAAATTCCTGGATAAGTCCAGGGTGTTCCCTCTTCGCCTCTCAAGCGTATTTTCGACGTATTTGCATCCATTTAGCTCGGTTTCCATCTCCAATTCACCTACACATGAAATAAACTCCATTAAGCACATAAAAAGTGTATTTTTATCATTAATGCGCATAAACTGTAAGGCATATAACATGTTAAACTATGAATTCTAGCCTCGCATCACGCACATACATTCCAGTCGGTGGGAGACCGCTTGCGGCAGATGTTCAGGACTTGGCCAATCAGCTCATGAGGTTGGACATTTTAGAGACCAGTCGTGTTCTAGCTTGTATAGTTGCTCGGTCTTCTTTGTTTGAGCGCATCAGGGAGCGGCAATATGACGACCCTTATTTGCTTGTCCTTGGAGACACAGTACGACACAGTAATTCCAAGTAGGTTATTGTTGGAGATGATGGAATTTGAGGATGCAGGGTCGTATTTGCGTGCCCAATGTAGATGGACTTCGTGAGTTGATTCTTGAGAAGGCCCATGGTTCCTGATATTCTATTCATCCTGGTGCCGCCAAGATGTATCAATACTTGCAGTAACATTATTGGTAGATGAGGATGAAGAAGGATATAGTTGCATATGTATTGTCTAAATTGTCAGCAAGTAAAGTATGAATATCAGATACCTGATGGTTTGTTTCAAAAGATAGAGATTCCTAAGTGGAAGTGGGAGAGTATCACTATAGATTTTGTTGTTGGACTCCCATTGACTCAGAGGAAGTTCGACGCGGTATGGGTTATTGTGGACAAGCTGACCAAGTCAGCTCATTTCATTCCTATGGCAGTTACCTATTATTCAGAGCGGTTAGCTGAGATCTACATCCCCGAGATCGTTTGTCTTCATGATGTTCCCGTGTCTACCATTTTTGATCGAGGTACGCAGTTCACCTTGCACTTTTAGAGAGTAGTACAGCGTGAGTTGGGCACGCAGGTTGAGTTGAGCACAATGTTTCATCCTCAAATGGACGAACAGTCCGAGCGCACTATTCAGATATCGAGATATGCTCTGCGCATGTGTTATAGACTTCGGAGGATCGTGGGATCAGTTCTTTCCACTTGTAGAGTTTGCCTACAACTACATCTACCAGTTGAGCATTCAGATGGCTCCCTATGAGGCATTATATGGGAGGCGGTGTCGATCGCCATTTGGATGGTTCGAGCCGGGGGAGGCTCAGTTGCTAGGTACATATTTGGTAGCCTTGGATAAGGTTAATATTATTCAGGATCGACTTCGCACAGATCAGTCCAGGTAGAAGAGTTATGCCGATCGTTGAGTTTGCAATGTTGCATTCATGGTCGGAGAGAGTATTGCTTTGAGTTTCACCCATGAAGGGTGTGATGAGGTTCGGAAAGAAGGGCAAGTTGAGCCCTAGGTACATCAGACCTTTTGAGATTCTGGAGAGAGTGGCTGAGGTGGATTACAGGCTCGCATTTCCACCTAGTTTATCAGAAGTTCATTTGGTGTTCCATGTGTTCATGCTCCGAAATTATCACGGTGATCCGTCCCATGTGTTATATTTCAGCTCTGTCTAGTTGGACAAAGATTTGACTTATGAGGAGGAGCCGGTGGCTATTCTAGCCCTGCAGGTTCATCAATTGAGGTCGACATCCTTCAGTTCGAGTGCAGTGGAGAGGTCAGCCCGTCGAGGCATCTAATTAGGAGTCTGAGTCGGACATGCGAAATAGATATCCATACCTTTTTCACTAGCCCAGGTACTTTTCTATGTCCTTTCGAGGATGAACGGTTGTTTTAGAGGTGGAGAATGTGATGACCCGATAGGTCATATTATGTTTTAGAATCTAATTCTGCGCTTTGAAGCCTTAAATACCTCATATTATCCCTCCTTTAATTGCTTGCGCATTCCGAGTATTTTTTCGAAAAAGCTTTTATGTTAAAAACTGAGAAAACATGAAAATTTTTGCCTTAAAATCTATTTGAGTTGACTTCGGTCAACGTTGTGAGCAAACGAACCTGGATTCCTATTTTAACGGTCTCGATGGGTCCGTATCATGATTTGGGACTTGGGCGTATGCATGGAATCAAATTCGAAAGTCCTAGCCAGAGTTATCACACTTTGTTGAAATATGAAAGTTTAAAAGCTTAATGAATTTGAAAGTTTGACTAATGTTTGACTTTATTAATATCGCATCCGTATTTTGGATCCGGAACCCAGTATAGGCCCATTTCTATATTTATGACTTATCTATCAAATTTGGTGAGGCACGGAGTTAGTTTGACGTGATTCGGACGCCCAGTTGTGAAAATAGAAGTTTATGAAGTTTCTTGAAAATTTCCTTTGATTTGATGATAAATTCATAGTTCTATGTGTTATTTTGGCGATTTTATTGCGCCAGCAAGTTCGTAAGATGTCTTTGGACTTGTGTGCATATCTGGTTTGGAGCCCGAGGGCTCGGGTGAGTTTCGGATAGGCTAGAGAGTGGTTTAGACTTAGAACTCAGCTGGTGTTCTGCAATTCCTGGTAACTGGTCTCTGATCTCCCATTTGCGAGGTCAGTGTTCGCATTTGCAAACGTTCCCAAATCCTGACAGGCTCGCATTTGCAAAGAGTACCCGGGTCAGCATGAGTTCTCATTTGCGATCAAGAGGTCGCAATTGCGGGGAAGCCAGAGTTCGCATTTGCGAACAATACTTCGCTTTTGCAAAGTGGGATTGGGGCAGGTTTGATCGCATTTGCGATCAATTTGGACGCAATTGCGGAAGATCAATGTTCGCATTTGGGAACAAATCATCGCAAATGCGGTGACAACATAAATGGGAGGACTTCGCTTTTGCGACTGTTTCTTTGCATTTGCGGGGTATGCATTTGCGAACCCCGAGTCGCAAATGCGACATATTCTACCGATCAAATTAGGATTTAAACGGGATTTTTGTGCATTCTTCAAATTTTCAAAACAAGAAAACCCTAGAGGCGATTTTCCCAAGCACCCTTCTTACCCAAATCGTTGGTAAGTGATTCTAATCCATTTTCTTTCAACCTTTCACTACTCCTAAGATTTCAACCTAAAATCTAGTTTTTCATGGTGGAAATTAGGGGTTTGGGTAGAATTAGGAATTTTATAAAATTGGAATTTAGACCTCAAATTGAGGTTGGATTCCAAAATAAGTTACACAACCAGGCTCGGGGTTGAATGGATAATGACCTAAATTGAATTTGTTGACACAACCGGGAGTTAACTTTTGTTGACTTTTTCAATAATGATCTAAATTGAATCATTTGCAATTGTGGGTAGTTCCTAAGGCTTAATTTGAATCGTTTGGTTGGTAATTTGCTAGATTCTATTTGTTCAGAGGCCTTTTTGAAAGGCAAAGTTGTGGTTGAGCTTTGAATTGATCCTTGAAGCGAGGTAAGTGTCGTGGTTAACCTTGATTTGAGGGATTAAGATTTGTTTGTCTATTTGCTACATGTTTAGATGTTGGGTACAACGTATATGTGAGGTGAAGAGTACTTATGCGTTGTTGTCGGGTTAAAGCATGTTGGTGGGACTTGTTCCTTGTAATTTATTGCTTACTTTGATCATGTTATCCATGCTTAGACTAGTTACTTACTAAATTGATCGTTCTTACCATGTTTATGGGCTTTTGTGATAATTGAGCATTGTTTCTAAAAGTGAGGTTGGTATTGTGGAACCATTGTTGACGTAAGGTTTGTTCTTGTTATTCTATCTCCCTGATGTTACTTGTTCATTGTTACATGGTAAAGGAGAGTGTTAATGCACGAAGGGTGATGCCGTGTTGTATGTGAGTGTTAATGCATGAAGGATGGTGTCGTGCCATATTGTGAGTGTTAATGCACGAAGGGTGATGTCGTGTAGTATCTATTGCTTTATACTGAGGGTGAGAGCAAAAACACGAAGGGTGATGCTGTGCAGTATTCTTGTTTCATTGGGAGGTTGAGTGTAAAAGCACGAAGGGTGATGTCGTGCAATTTTCTTCATTGTGCTTAAGTATTTCTAGTTAAAGGCAAATTGATTGTCCTGGTTACCATTTTCGTTTTATTTTTCGTATCTTGTATCCCCCTTTAGCATGTCCCCCTCTCGATAGTACATGTTTAGCCTTTATTTGTTGTTATCTTGTACGTATATTGTTATCTGCACATGTTTATTACGTGGGTGTCTTGTCATAGCCTTGTCACTACTTCGTCGAGGTTAGGCTCGATACTTACGGAGTACATGGGGTCGGTTGTACTCATACCACACTCTGCACTTTTTGTGCAGACTTTAGTACCGGCCCTTGTTGTTCGTGAGGCGTAGCAGCTTGGATTTGCTCATTGGAGACTCGAGGTAGATCTGCTAGCGTCCGCAGACCTTGAAGTCCCCTTCTATTTTCTTATTTTGCTGTTTCTTTTCGTTCATAACAGTTGTATTTCTTTCAGACTCTGTTTGTAGAAAATCCTAGAAGCTCGTGAATTGTGATTGTAGATCCGGATTGTAGTAGATATTATGGGCATTTATGTTATTCCGCACTCAATTTTATTTCATTTTGAGTTAATTGACTTTTATTTATTGAAATTGGATAACAATTGGCTTAACGGTTCTCTAACGCTGGCTTGCCTAGCAAGTGAAATGTTAGGCGTCATGTTGCTAATGACAGTTAATTTAGTTTTTTTTATTTTTATTGAATAAACTAAGCCAACCAAGAGTACATTTTGACGATCTTACGACAACATTGTTTACTTTGTGAATTGCAAGACAACATTGTTTACTTTGTGAATTGCAAGGATGAAAATTTATCTGAATGAGGTAACTAAGAGTGTTGACTTAAAATTATGCTCTATCTCTGCGCTGCTACATTAGCTATTTTTTGAAAATGTGTTTTGACCCGCCCGCTCCATTAAGGCTTTACCCTGTCCTGCCCCATAAAAGATTTGCCCCGCCCCATTTTCCATCCCTACTTACAATTATATCTCTGTCCTCCAATTATTGTGTGCCTTAATTAATTGTTTGTTTTATATTTTGCGTAGTACTATAATTAGTTACGAACAACAATTTAAAAATTGCTTGAATAAATAATTTGACAATAAGAAATGTCTTTAGTAATGATACTTGATAAGTTGATGTTATATATCACTTTTGTATCTGGGAGCAACAATATGTTTGCTCAAAAAGGTGTTTAAAATACATCAAAGATATCTCAATTGTCTCCTTTTAACTGCTAAAGAGAAGTTGAGGTATTGTTGAACTAGTACTTATGCTTCTTTTGTAGGAAGACAATTTCATATTCCTAAGCTTCACTTAATTTGTTTCACGTCAAATCCTGAAAAGATAAAATAAAAAAATTAATAAAACAAGCTATAAAAAAAAGATGAAATAGAAAAGTTACTATATATGATATAATGTTAAAAATAAAAAAAAGAAAAGAAAAGGAAGGATGAAAGAAGAATTAAGTACTGGACATATTCAATGTTGATTTTGGCATTTTGAGAATGGGAGATTTGAGCAAAGGCATCACTGGACAAAACAATAGTAGAAGGACATGGCCTTTTGGTGCAATAGTCCACAACTCTTACGTCAATAGTTTCTTCTTTGCATGGCCTATTGTTTCCACTTAAGCATCTCAGCCTGTAACGGCGGCCGCAGGCGGCTCCTTTGTCCCACAGCCCTTCGCTCACCGCCACGAACAGATTCCCCGACGGGAACTGATCCGCCCGATTGCCGCCGCACTTGGTAGCTACGCCGTTTAGAAATGGAATAAGAAAAAAAATGCTTAGTGCCCCATGCATAATAAGGGAGGGAAAAAAGAAAGAAATTAAAAAAGAAGAATTGATTACTCACGGGTATAAGGGGGATTATAAGAAGTAGCAGTGCCAAAATCTCCGAGGACTAAGCTTACTTCATTAATCCAAAATAAACTTAGGAAAATAACACATAGTATGACAAATCGACCCATGTTCATTTGGTTGTCGATAGAGTACAAAAACAACATATATATGAAATGTTTAATGTGTCTTGTTTGGTCTACTGCAAACTATTTATAGTTGATTGATGAGAACAAAAGAGTCAAAGATTATATACTATATTTTCTTGTCCAAAATAAGTGATTTTTTAATTATTTTTTTTTATGATCCAAAATAAGTGATTTTTTCAGATATTAAGAATAAATTAATTATTTTTTTCTTACATTGCCCTTGGAGTAAATAGTGTTGGAGTCAGGGGCGGATTTCGGGGGCGAAAGGGGGTGCGCCGAAAACTATATATATAAGGCAAAATCTATTTTCTACCTCTATATATTAAGTTTTGAACTCCCTTAATACAACTTAGAAGTGTAGTTTAGTGGTCAAGGGGGTTCAAAACCTTGATAAGGTCATAGGTTCAATTCCCATGGAGATCCTGCCTCCGCCACTGGCTGGAGTATGTGTTAGGAGCAGTGGCAGACCCAAGTGGTGGCTAGCGGATTCACCAAAATATAATACTGTGTATATGTATATATTAGGATTAAAGCTGTATAAATATTTATTTGAACCCACTTGATAACTACTATTTTACGAGTAAAGTTATATACTTTTAAAACTGAATTTGCTTGCACAAAATTCGGAATCCGCCACTAGTTAGGAATATTTATATAAGATAGTAAAGGCTAATATAGTTAATTTCATTACTAATTAATATTAAATAATAAATATTTTAATCTGTATAAAAAATATTTAAAAAATCACTTGTTCTGGATCTGGAGTTTATATATATTCTCTTATCTTTTCAAGAAAGTGGTACACTAGTTGAGTTGTTTCTTAAAATACATAAATAACTGTAGTAGTAAACTCTATCACGTTTCTTAATTTTAGGAAATAAATAAGACGACTCTCTCTCTCTGTGGGAGTAATTTTTCTTTTTTTTTTTTTAGTAGGTGAGCACAGCAGTCAGTCAATAAGAAGACGTTTTTGTGATGTCGTGTCATGTACAGTTAGTGCACTCTATATAAGAACACGTGTTAAATGTAGCAAGACGGACGCTTTGTATGCGTCACTTTCTTGTTCCATATTCAATCGCCCACACAAATGAGGCAATAAAGTTGGAGTTAACCTATAAGCTACAAAATCTTAATTTAGCTACGTTTGGTTATAAATTTTTAAATTTATTTTAAAAAATTTATTTTGGATAATATTTGATTTGAAGATAAAAATATATTTAGACATATATTTTTAAAATATATTTCTTAATCTTATTTTAGAAAAATATGTGTATTATGAGGGATTTGGCCTAAAACCAGCTATTGAACTAGTTTTGGAATTTGAGATTTAAAATTTTATTAAAATATAAACAAAATTTATGATCAAACATGTATTTGTCAAATAAAATTCAAATTTATTATGACACAATCTATGATCAAACGGGTCTTTAGTTCCACTTATATTTCAGTGTAAAAATTATTTGTACGTATATAAGGTAAACCCGTAAAATTTTGGAATAGCTTTAACTTTATGTTCCTAAAAATTGTTGGTTATCTAGTGAGTATAAAAGTGTTAATAGAAATGTACTTGTTATTCATTGGTTGCGTAAGAATTTAGAAAGGCGTTTATAATATCCTAGGCAGCTACTTTATCCATATTACCTTAAGGTTTTGCGTTGGATACTCAAATTTTTTCGCCTCCGCTAAGATCTGTTTGGCCATAGATTTTATCAAAATAAATTTAAGTTTTATTTGACAAATATATATTTGACCATAAATTTTACCTATATTTTAGCAAAATCTCAAATCCCAAGTCTAGAACTGTCAATATAGACCGGGCCGGGTTAACCCAGCTCAGCCCATATGAGCTTTAGCAATTGATGGGCTGGGTTGGGCTAGCCCACTATTTTAATGGGCCTTATAATGGTCAGCCCTATATGGGCCGTGGGTCCCACGAACCGGCCCATAATTTTTTAAAATATAATTTTATATTTTTTCTTTAAATTATAACTTATAAAAAGATAAATATTTAAACGTTAAAAAATATTTTATAGGAAATCTTTTACAAAACTTAATAATTTTTTATATTGTTCCAATATATCACAGTAAACACTAACAAAATAAAAAACAAGACTATACACTAAAAGTCAAAACTCAAAACAAACTATTCAAGAAAACGTCCATGACGCTTATGAGATATACAACACGTCATTTTCATCAAACACATTTGAATCCGCTTGTAACAAGGTTGTCTTAACATTTTTACTTTCATCTACATCTACAATTTATATGCAATATTAATTAGTTAAATATTAAGAATAAATAAATTTTAAAAACACATAATATTCAAATTCACGTAAAAAAAATTTTACCGGTTTGAGCTTGGGAAAAGTCGTGCAACCAATTTCGAGTAGTAACAAGTGTTTAGATATTTTCATCATGGATGCAACTTCTGTACTTTGTCAAAACACGTCCACCAATGCTAAATGCTAATTCTGATGCTATAGTGGTAATAGGAATACTAAGTACATTATGCGCCATCACTAAACGATCGAGATATTTCTAGAATGGTCCTTCCAATACATGACAACATCCATCTCTTGTAACTTTTCAAGATCAAGCTTTGATTCCTCTAAGTAAAGATCCAATTCTGACTTTTCATCGGTAGAGGCAGTATACGTTCTATATTTCATATATTTTAAATAAAAAAATTATTAGGCCCACGGGCCAGCCCACCCCAGCCTCAGTCAATCCTCACGGGCCACGGGCTTACTCGGGCAGGGCTTAAAAGCCTCATTTTTAGATGTTGGTCTTTAAGCTTAGTGTAGCTTAATTTTAAGCTTAGTTTAGCTTAATTCTAAGCTTAGCTTAGCTTAATTTTAAGCTTGGTGTAGCTTAAAGAGAGTGAATGAAAAATGGTGGGAAAAGAAATTGAGGGAAGTGAAATTTCTATTAGTGCACTTTGTCCCTCATTGGAAGAAGGAAAGAAAATCGATGTGTATATATAAAGAAGCTCTTCTTCTAGCTCTTAAAGAGTTGAGAAGAAGGCAAGTCTCGCGCCGTCGTCGTCGCTCGCTCGGCTCGATTTCGGCTTCGGCTTCGGCTTCGGTCAAAGATTGATTGATTAATCTTTTTGGACAAAATTCTTTTCAAATTATTTAATTAATTAATTTAATTAATTTCGAATCCGAAATGACCCGTGGCCCCGTCCGGTCAGACCCGTTTTCTTTTTCGGATTATTTTAAATCCGTTTTTTGGATTTCCCGCAATGTTCATACCTGTTCAAAACAGCTATGGCTGTTCTGAAATGATTCACACTTGTTCCAACAGCTATGGCTATTTTGAAAGGTTGCTATACCTTTTCAAAAACAGTACGAAATTGGTTATAAATATACCTTGAATCCCAGAATTTTTACTTACTAAATTTTGTAATCTTCTTCTTCTACACAAAATATTCCAGTGTATTTTACAGCCTTCGAGTAGTTCGCTGTTCACCGGCGTTTTTGGTACCAACACTCCGGTGAGTTCAATCGTTCTATCCTGGGAGGATATATTCCAACACCTCGGGTACTTGAGGGGAATAATTTCCTTAAGAACACACTGTATATTCTGTGGGCTCCGTTTATTCTTATATTATTTTTCATAGAAAAAACTAAGGACGTCTGGATTAGCGCGCCCGCGCTAGTGGTCGCGCTAGTCGGGTTTCTCAATGTCCCTGGGATATTCCACTAGCACGGCCGCGCTAATCCCGCGCTAAAGCTCGCGCTAGTGAGGTTTCTTACTGTTTTTTTTAAATTCAGAAATTATTATTGTTTTATTTTCCAGCAATACAGATTACTAACAATCTTAAGGAAATTATATTTTTATTTATTGTATTCTGTTTGTGGAGATTAAAACCTGTGTGTTTTCTACTCCTTCTGAATTTTATTATTCTGATTTGAAGATATAAAAACTTCTATAGAGTTTTGAAATTCATAAAACGATTTGAAGAATATAAAAGCTTCATCGTTTTCTGTGAAACAGTATATATAAACTTCAGTTTTTATTTATTATACATATTGTTTATTATTGAATACAGTATCGTTTACTGCTCTGGTTTTGCCATCAATCGAACTCTTCTGTTGTTGACAGTGAGAAATGACAATTGATAACGGATATTCTTCTCCTACTATTGCGGCAACGACGATAGCCTTGTCGAGTCGGACGGCTGTTCCACCGGTAGAAAAATCGGGGAAATTTTCTGGAGCCAACTTCAAAGAATGGCAGCAAAGGCTGTTCTTCTGGCTTACCACACTTGGTATGCCGAAATTCACTAGTGAAGAGCCTCCAGTACCTGTTGCGGACATGCCGGACAATGAAAAGTTCATGATTATTGAGGCGTGGAAGCAGACAGATTTTCTTGGCAAAGGCTATATTTTATGTGCTTTAGAGGATGACTTGTACAATGTGTACAGTGCGATAAATACTTCGAAAAAATTATGGGATGCACTTGAGAAGAAGTACAAGACAGAAGATGCATGCTTGAAGAAGTTCATGGTTGCCAAGTTTCTAGACTATAAAATGATAGACAACAAAACTGTGGGAAGCCAAGTTCAGGAATTTCAACTTATTTTTCATGACCTTATTGCTGAAGGTATGGTCGTGAATGAAGCATTTCAAGTGGCTGCAATGATTGAAAAATTTCCTCATTCGTGGAGAGATTTCAAGAACTATCTCAAGCACAAGCTCAAAGAAATGAAGTTGGAAGATCTTGTGATTCGTCTCAAGATTGAGGAAGACAAAAAAATAGCCGAGAAGAAGTCTCGTGGAAATTCAACGATCATGTGAGCTAATATCGTTGAGGAAATTGCTCCAAAAGATAAGAAGAGGAAGAGATCTTCTGGACAGACTAAGGAGAAGAACAAAAAGAAATTCGAGGGCAACTGCCACAGTTATGGAAGAGTTGGTCACAAAGCCCCTGATTGTCGCTTCCCGAGAAAGGATAAGAAGAATGGACATGCCAACATAGTAGAGAAGAATGATGACATTGATGATCTTTGTGCAATGCTTTCGGAATGCAACGTAGTTGGGAATCCGAAGGAGTGGTGGATTGACTCCGGAGCCACTCGACATGTTTATGCTGTCAAAGAAGCATTTGCTACTTACTCTACTGCTGGTCCCAAAGAAGAGATTTCCATGGAAAATAATTCAACAACCAAGATTGAAGGTTATGGGAAGATTTTCCTAAAGATGACTTCCGACAAGGTGTTAACGCTCAACAACGTTCTTCATGTTCCTACTATTAGGAAGAATTTAGTTTCTACTTCTTTACTAGTGAAGAATGGATTCAAATGTGTATTTGTTTCTGATAAAGTTGTTGTAAGAAAGAAAGAAATGTACGTTGTAAAAGGCTACCTCACGGAGGGCCTTTACAAACTCAATGTAATGGTTGTTAATATTATGAATAAAATTCCAGCTTCTTCTTATTTGTTGGAGTCAAATGATTTACGGCATAGTCGTTTAGGACATGTCAATTATAAAACCTTGCAGAAGTTAATTAATTTAGAAGTATTGCCTAAATTCGAGTGTAATAAATCGAAATGTCAAATATGTGTTGAATCTAAGTTTGTAAAACATCCTTATAAGTCTGTTGAAAGGAATTCAAATCCTTTAGACTTAATTCATACTAACATTTGCGATATGAAGTCGACACCATCTAGAGGTGGGAAAAATTATTTTATTACTTTTATTGACGATTTCTCACGATATTGTTATGTTTATTTGCTTGGTAGTAAGGATGAAGCAATTGAAGCATTTAAACAATACAAGAATGAAGTAGAGAATCAATTGAATAAAAAGATCAAAATGATTAGAAGTGATAGAGGTGGAGAATATGAATCTCCGTTTGCAGAAATATGTTCGGAATATGGAATTATCCATCAAACTACTGCACCTTACACACCTCAATCCAACGGAATTGCGGAAAGGAAAAATCGGACATTAAAGGAAATGATGAATTCTTTATTAATAAGTTCCGGATTACCGCAGAGTTTGTGGGGGGAAGCTATCCTTACAGCTAACCGAATACTCAACAGAGTACCCCACAGCAAAACGCAATCTATTCCATATGAAAAATAGAAAGGTAGAAAACCCAACTTGAAATATTTCAAAGTGTGGGGGTGTCTAGNAGCATTTATCCGTATAAAACTGAATGTGAGTCGTTAAGTGAAAGACCTAAACGACCTCGGGAATAACCAAAGGAAAATACTCCAAGTGTAGAAGATCCAAGGCGTAGCAAACGACAAAGAACATCTACTTCCTTCGGACCAGATTTTGTGACTCTTGCTTGAAAATGATCCTCAATCTTTTAAAGCAGCTATATCGTCGTCTGAGTCAGCATTTGGAAAGAGGCATTCAATAGTGAGATTCAATCAATTTTGGATAACCATACATGGGAATTGGTTGATCTTCCTCCTGGAAATAAGCCTTTAGGTTCGAAATGGATCTTTAAATGGAAAATGAAAGCTGATGGCACTATTGACAAATATAAGGCAAGACCTGTTGTCAAAGGTTATAGACAAAGAGAAGGCCTTGATTACTTTGACACTTACTCGCTAGTAACGAGGATAACATCTATTAGGATGTTAGTGGCATTAGCGGCCGTGTATGGTCTTGAAATCCATCAAATTGATGTTAAAACAGCTTTCTTAATGGAGAATTGGAGGAAAAAATTTACATGGAACAACCTGAGGATTTTGTGGTTCCTGGTAAAGAAAAGAAAGCGTGCAAACTTGTTAAGTCACTTTATGGACTTAAACAAGCACCCAAACAATGGCATGCCAAATTTGATCAAACAATGTTGGCAAGTGGGTTTAAAATCAACGAGTGCGATAAATGTGTTTACATTAAAAACACTTCGGGTCATGAAGTCATTGTTTGTTTGTATGTTGATGACATGTTGATAATGAGCAAAAGAATGTCAGATATAAATGCTACAAAGCGCATGTTGGCTAGAAAATTCGACACGAAAGACTTAAGAGTTGCTGATTTGATCTTAGGAATCAGAATTCACAAGACTCCACAAAGTCTCATTATCACAGTCTCACTACATTGAAAAGGTACTTGACAAGTTAAAGTATTTGGATTTCAAAATTGCCAAGACTCCAATTGATGTGAGTTATGCACTTCAAAATAATGAATGTGAAAGTGACTCACAACTGGACTATGCTAGAGTATTGGGAAGTTTGATGTATATCATGAATTGTATGCGACCAAATATAGCATGTGCTATTAGCAAACTGAGTCGATTTACAAGTAATCCCAATCACATACATTGGATGGCAATGAAATGAGTTTTGGGGTATCTGAAACATACCAAAACTATGCTTTGAATTATAACAAATATCCCTCTGTGATCGAGGGATATAGTGATGCAAATTGGATCATCGAATCATCTGAAGTTAAATCTACGAGTGGATATGTTTTCACAATTGGGGGTGGAGTAGTGTCTTGGAAATCATCCAAACAAATGTGCATCGCCCGTTCTACAATGAAATCTGAATTCATAGCTTTAGATAAGGCCGGTAAAGAAACTGAATGGATCCGGAATTTCTTGGAAGATATTCCATTTTGGCCCAAACCTTTGGCACCTATTTGTATACATTGTGATAGTCAAGCGGCAATAGGAAGGGCAGGGAGCGTTATGTATAACGAAAAATCTCGTCATATACGACGGAGACATAATACCGTTAGACAACTACTCTCTAGTGGTGTTATCACAATTGACTATGTAAAGTCAAGAGATAACGTGTCGGATCCACTTACAAAAGGCCTATCTAGAGAGGCAGTTAAAATATCATCAAAGGGAATGGGGTTAAGGCCTAGGACAAGTCATCATGGCGGTAACTCTACCTAGCAGACTGGAGTTCCCAAGATATAGGTTCAAAGAGATCAAACAAAGTTATGAATGGCGGATCAACATTGTCAAATAACTCAACCCATTCTCGTGATGAAGACAATGTTCAGAAATAAAGGTAAAGCATTAAGGTTTTTTGATGAGTCAATAAAGCTTAAAGCTTTTTAATGATTTGTTAAGTCTAGCAGGATATGACCAGATAGTTTGTCTTTAGGATTACACGTTTAGGATTTACCTATGTGAGTGTGAAGTGTAAGCCGCTTCAAGGGGAATGAAATTAAAGGCCCATTCTCTAAGCACTCATGAAACCAGGCGGTGTTCATGGCTAAAACGAACACAACCGTGAGAACCATAGATGGTTAAGGATTGATAGTGTGACTTATGTTGTCTAGGTATACAACAAAGCTCGACGGTTCAAAGATATCAAATCTACCGATTGACCGAGTATATCCGATATAAGTTCACTACGGAAAGTTCAAAAGGAAACCTACTTATCCAGATGCAATTAATTCTTGCATGTAAAACACACACACGTCCGTGCATTCCTTTATTTTATAGCCATTCCCCATTCATGTGGGGGATTGTTGGTCTTTAAGCTTAATGTAGCTTAATTTTAAGCTTNAATCTTAGTGTAGCTTAATTTTAAGCTTAGTTTAGCTTAATTTTAAGCTTGGTGTAGCTTAAAGAGAGTGAATGGAAAATGGTGGGAAAAGAAATGGATGGAAGTGAAATTTTGAATTAGTGCACTTTGTCCCTCATTGGAAGAAGGAAAGAAAATCTATGTGTATATATAGAGAAGCTCTTCTTATAACTCTTAAAGAGTTCAGAAGAAGGCAAGCCTCGTGTCGTCGTCGTCGCTCGCTCGGCTCGGCTTCGGCTTCGGATTCGAATTTGGTCAAAGATCGATTGATTGATTAATCTTTTTGGACAAAATTCTTTTCAAATTATTTAATTAATTAATTAAATTAAATTTGAATCCGAAATGACCCGCGACCTGGTCCGGTCTGGCCCGTTTTCTTTCCCGGATTATTTTAAATCCGTTTTTTGAATTTCCCCCAATGTTCATACATGTTCAAAACAGCCATGGCTGTTCTGAAAGGATTCACACTTGTTCCAACAGCTATGGCTGTTCTGAAAGGTTGCTATACCTTTTCAGAAACAGTACGAAATTGGCTATGAATATACCTTGAATCCCAAAATTTTTACTTACTAATTCTGATCTTCTTCTTCTTCTTCTGCACAAAATATTCCAGTGTGTTTTACAGCCTTCGAGTGGTTCGATATTCACCGACGTTTTTGGTCCAACACTTCGGTGAGTTCAATCGTTCTATCCAGGGAGGATATATTCCAACACCTCGGGTACTTGAGGGAAATAATTTTCTTAAGGACACACTGTTTATTCAGTGGGCTCGGTTTATTCTTATATTATTTTTCATAGAAAAAACTAAGTACGCCTGGACTAGCGCGCCCGCGCTAGTGGTCGCGCTAGTCAGGTTTCTCACTGTCCCTGGGATATTTTACTAGCGCCGCCGCGCTAGTCCCGCGCTAGTGAGGTTTCTTACTGTTTTTTTAATATAGAAATTATTATTATTTTATTTTATAGCAATACAGATTTTCTAACATTAAATGGGTTCCAAGAACTCTAGCCCAACCCTTCTAAATCACGGGTTGGGTTGGGCTGGGCTGGCCAACAGACCAAGCCCCTATTGACGGCTCTACCCAAATCCCAAAACCAACTCAATAGCTGGTTTTGGGACAAACCCCAAATAATACACATGTTTTTCCAAAATAAATTTGGGAAATATATTTTTAAAATGTATGTCCAAACATATTTTCACACTACTAAAATCGGGAAAAAAACGACCATGAAAAGCGACCAACTTTGATCGATAAACAGTGAAAAAGCGACCAAAAGGCATCCAAAATGGCTTGGTCGCTTTTTCGTTGGTCCCTTTAATTTAGGAACCAAAATTAGCGACCAACTTTGGTCTCTAAGTTAAAAGGACCAAATATTCCGGTATCAAAAATAGCGACCAACTTTGGTCGCTAAATTATTTTAATAATATAAATTTAGCGACGAAAGTTGGTCTCTATTTTTAAATTACGCTATTTATTTATTTATTATTATACAAAATATAGCGACCAACTTTGGTCGCTAAATTATTTTAATAATATAAATTTAGCGACGAAAGTTGGTCTCTATTTTTAAATTACGCTATTTATTTATTTATTATTATACAAAATATAGCGACCAACTTTGGTCTGTAAAGAAAATATAATTTTTTTATCCGAAAATAGCGACCAAAGTTGGTTGCTATTTTATATTTTTTTTTAATAAAAAGCGACCACACTTGGTCGCTAATTCCACTAATTTAATTTTTTTTATTAAATAAGCGACCAACATTGGTCGCCAATTTGCAGAAAAAATATTTTTTTAATAAAATAGCGACCAAAGTTGGTCGCTCTACTGGAAATCTAGGTTATTTAGGGACCAACTTTGGTCGCTATTGCCCAGAAAAGAAAAAACAATTATAGAATAGCGACTGAAGTTGGTCATTTTTCTGGGTATTATTTTGGAAGAAATTTCCTATTGTGGCAGCTACACCACCTGCCAGCATACCAAATTCTATTACAACAACAACAACAACAACAACAATACGAACTACAACAATACGAGTTACAACAACAACAACAATAACACAGCAACAACATTAAAACCAATATTAAAATCAATAAAGTATAAAGTTCAATAGAACTAACACATTAAACTAACAAAACTAAGTTAACACTTATTACAAGCCCATTCGAAAACGGACCAAAGTTATATTGTCTTGTTCAAAGTATATAAAAGTACTCAAGGATTGTTTCATTCAACATCATTATCATCATCGTCTGATGAAGCTTCATTATCAAGACGGTAATGAGAAGGGTCATTTTGAGGAGGACGAGAATAACGATCACGGGGAGGACGGGAGGAACTAGCACGGGGAGGACGGGAGGAACGCTCACGTTCAAGTTGAGCCTCTGGCGATGACTCGCGAGACCGGGGAATCGGAAAAGCTCCAGAAGCTAGGAGAGCTTTGAGCTGAGCTTGCATGCCATGGTACTGAGCTTGCATGCCAACGTACTGAGCATCTCTAAGCTTTTCTCTTTCCTTGGCAGCTTCTAGCTCAGATGTGAGCTTTGTCACACTCTCCCGCATAGCGGAGAGGCTCTCCCCATGAAGTTGCTCGCCTTGCGAGGAAGTCCCTATTCCTTGCATTCCACAGTGATAGCGATGGAACTTCTTAGTAGGAAGCCCGTATACCTTCCCCCATTTTGCACCGCCAGCAGCCTCCATCCATATTCTTTCAGCATCCTCGTCCGAAAGTTGGATTGCCTCGCCCGACTCATTAGGTGGCTGACTGCGTATGAATTCCTCCACGTCAGCTGTGAAGCGATCCTATAAGAAAAATTACATTGAATTAGTATTTCAAAATTTATATAAGTGTAAATCAAAATACTTAATGAAAAGTGAAAACTTACATGTACAGTCGAGGCTCGGCCCTCGACCCACCTTTCTTGATCCGTCTCTTTATTTTTCTTGACAATATGAGTCTCCTTGAATAACTCATCTTGCTTCATTGGACGCCCTAACTTCTTTTCCTGAAACTCATAAATTTTAGTTAATAAACAGAATAGATATACTTTGAAAATTAAAATAAATTAATCAATTACGTACCAATCTTCTTTTTATTGTCCCTTGGCTGATCGCACCTCCAGTGTGCAAGGACCCTCCCTTCTCGGATGCGCAAGCTTTCTTTCCTTTTTCGCTCTTCTGTAAGAAGGTTGCGGTAAGCCATTGCCTTTGCAAATCCTCCCATAAATGTTGAAGCAACCAGTTAGGCTTCTTGTTGAACTGTCTAGCTTTGGAGAAACTATGCGACAACCGCTTCCAAGCTTTGAGGTTAAAATTTTCAGCCACTTCCGTGCTATAGCGGTGTTCCCATACACACTTCCTCTGTATTTCAAAATTTAAATATTATATGGAAATATCATAAATATAAATAATTATATTGCTTAAAATAACATTTATACCTTAAGTTCATTGAAAATTTGCTCTTTCAGTGTGAATGGGAATTCACTCCAACTCGTATAGGGTGCATCATAAAGCTTTTTGGTGGATTTGGTGATTATCCTCGTAGTAATATTACTCGGGATGAACCTGCAATTTAACAAAAATGGAGAACACATTAATATCTTAGTACAAACTGTACAAAATAATAAACGTAAAAATAACAAATTACTCTTACCCATCACCCTCAGGGACTATGATGATCCTGCCATACTGATCATGATGCACCTCCTCGTCATCATCAGCATCATCGTCCGAAACTCGTACATTAGACACATGTGTGGAAGGTGTAGGGGGGGTCAGAGCTACTATCTCACAGGCGAAGGCCTGAAATAGATGGAGTCCCTGATGAAGATGGCTCCGATCCGTGTGACTGCGACATAGTTGGATAGACCGCAAGTGGCTGTGACACTGATGGCTGTGACCCCCGTGGGTGTGACACGGATAGATGTGATCCATGTGGTCGTGAGGCAGCTGGACGGTATGACGGACGGACAGTCCTATGGCACTGTGATGAAAGATCCGGTGTTAAGACGTAGGGCTGGTGATGTTGTGGCACCTCATAATAGCCATCGGGTGGAGGATAAGACATAGGCACAGGCATCGACATCTCTGAAGAGGGTGGAAAAGATGGAGGATTATCTTGTACCCTCCTCTTTCCCTTACTAGCCTTTTGTCGACCCCGAGAACCAGTAGGGTCATCGTTACCTCGACCCTTGCCTGTTATCTGCATAATATAATACATATTTAGATTGAAACATATAAGAAACTAGCTATAAAACTAGAGTTATTAAAGAAACCAACTTTTTAAAACTCATCGACGTATTGTTCCTCGTCCGAGAATTCTTCTTCCTCACTAGTTTAAGCTTCATCAGTTGATTATACTTCCTCATTTTCTATAATTGTTACTTCATCTATATCAACTTCTTCCAATATGTGTGCAGGATGTTCCAAATCATTTTCTAAAAGTGCGTCCACTATTTGGTGAACACTGGAGACATCGTTTTGCTAAGCAACATCTAACACATTCTCTACTTCAACCCTACCTACAGGCTTAGTTTTAATTACGACCCACCAATCGGACTTATTCCGTCGCAATGGATAAGGAGTATAATACACTTGCCTAACATTATGTGCAATTATGAAAGGATCATAGCGATCATACTCCCTCGTATGATTAACCTCAATTATGTTGTATTGGTTGTGTACTCTTGTACCTCTTGTTGGATGTGGGTCAAACCACTTGCATCTAAAGAGTATCAATTTCTTATATGGCCAACCTGCATATTCTAGTTCAATTATTTCTTTGAGCACACCATAATAATCAATATCTCCAACTTGATTTCCATCACCTCCTTGAACCCACACCCCGTTGTTGTTGCTATTTTTATTTTTAGAGCAATCCTCTATATGAAACTTATAACCATTCGCAACGTACTTAGACATTGTTGTGACCTGAAGCCCAGGTCCCCAAGATATATCTTTCAAAAATTGATTTACACCATTATTTGGATCGATTACCTACATATTGTTAAAAAAATGCATAAGTTAGTGTAACTCCCAAACATTGTTTACCTACATAGTGTTAGAGTATTATAAGGATAAACTTAAAAATTGTTTGAACCACGTATCAAATCATGTATATATAGCATCATGGCCAAATTGACCCACGAAGTGACTGTGACACATCAAATATTTTTAG